>OX382345.1:6435562-6681211 GCA_947507615.1 Hemithea aestivaria
TAATTACAAACAAAACAATTAACATTAAATACATTTGATTCAAAAAGTGTTACAATTGGCGGTCTTATCGCCAATAGCGATCTTTTCCAGACAACCAAGTAGGAAAGGAAAATGCTAGTTTACAATGACGGTGGTAGAGTTGTGGTAATATTTTTTTTGTTCATTTTAACGTAAATTTTGGTAACATTATCACCCATACCGCCTTCTTAATTCTCCTTAATACTGTACATGAAAATAACCTGCTTAAAATACAGACTTCGGTTGAATACATCACGTGCCGGTAAATCCGACCACGTCGTTGCGAATTCGTATTAATTATCATATTAAGTGAGCCCTCAACCCCAGGAACGAATAGAGAACAGGAACGGCTATGATAAGTACTGCGCTAGATGTTCGGAACATAGAAATGTAGCTCAGCCATACATGCATCAGTCTTGTAAAATTTTTAACATAACTAATTGTGAAAAGCACTTACAACTGTGACATACCGTTGATGTGGACTGATAGGTAATATTAACCTAATTCGTGTGCTCTGTTACAGTCGCATATAAACCGATTCTACATCCGATCTGAGTTCAATTATTTAAATTTGCTCTATTCTGTATTCTGTAGCGGAATGCTGATATGCCAGTTGTGATTTGTTTTTACTAAAATAAAATATTAACCCAGTATACTAGTATACAATATTTATTATGTCGCTCTTTAACACGGGCTAAGCCCGGGCCTTTTTATAGGCGTACACGGATACAAGAAGTCCAACGCGCAGAGGCCCTTTTGAGCTTTTAATATAAATGTAATGGGTGACACTTATTGGAGTCTGTCTGTGAGTCCATTCATAGAAAATGGGCTCAAAGACAGTCTCCGCCAAGTGACAGGACTATTGCTAATTAATGGAAACTACTTGAACTAGGTTATGGATGTGCATTCTAAATGGATGGTTAATGAGGCTATTGCTAGGACTACGGCACCTGCCACTTCCGTCCCATTAGGAACAATATTTATTATTATTATTTTTATATATAGGTAGAATAGGACTGCGTTTGACCACAGTCTCACCTGTTGGTAAGTGAAGACGTGGAGACGTGAAGACTTGTAGGGCAATAACAAGTATGACTCCAGACTTATTTATAGTCAAATAATAAAGTCAAAAAAGTTCACCGATTTCCGATATAATTTACTAAGTAATCTGTGCCCCAACCCCTTGGGAGCGGTGTTTAGCCAAGCAATTATAGCACTTATACCTCCAGACTACCTGGCAATTACGGCTATTTATTTTATTTATTGCGTAAAAGAACGACCAGTACTCGTATCGTAAAAGTAGACGTACTAGCTATTTCCTGTGAAATAACACTAAGATTCTGTTTAATTACATTGATATTCTACTTTAAGACTTAATTCCAGTTTTGTATATTTCCTCTCTTTGTACAGTTGTCAAGAAGAGATCGCCCGGAGCGACATCACCGCTATATGTATATTACACTATTAATTTAATTTTTTAGTTGTAATTCATCATTATCTTTATTATAGACTAGCTTACTCACACTCGCGGCTTTGCCCGCATGGCAAAATCCTTTCTTAGTGGAGGTCTACGTCATAAAACCTATCTATGATCCAAATTTCAACCCAATCCGTCCAGCGGTTTAGGCTGTGCGTTGATAGATCAGTCAGTCAATCAGTCACTGTTTCCTTTTATATATTTAGACAACTTTAATTAAAAGACAATAGATTTACTAAACAAATTGTTTATTGTATATCTAAAAATTTATAATATGAGAGAAGATAAACTAATTAGGTTGATACGTAAACCCAAACTGAGTTTTGGCCTCCGACTACTGAAGGTTGTCCTTAGTCTATCCTGGGGTCCTAGATAAACACCAATCGCTTGAGGCTAGGGCTACGTAATGTTCTGCAATCATTATGTAAGTACTAGTTGCGCCCAGCGGTTTTACCCGCTGTACTGTAGCCTATGTGTTATTCCAGGGTCTAAGCTATCTGTATACCAAATTTCAGCTTAATCGGTCCACCCGTTCAGGCGTGAAAGAGTAACAAATATCCAGACATCCCTTCTTACAAACTTTCACGTTTATAGTATTTAGTAAGATGTACGCTATGTATGAAAATGGTGGATGAAAATTATGTGACCAAAAAGTCCATGAAAATGGTGATAGGTGAAAATTTGCGAAGGAGGCGTTCGAATTCCGAAGAATAGGTATGGATGAACTGTGTGAAAGAGGATATGCGTGATAGGGGAGTGAAAATATGACGGATGATAGAGTAGAATGGAGGAGGAAGACGTGTTGTGCCGATCCTACATAATGTGGCATAAGGGCGGGATGATGATGATGATGTACGACATGTACTGAGAAGACAGTCGTTGTGGGAAAATGAACTCAGTACATATTTTGAAGGCTACAAGCGTATGGCTCTTATAAAGAGTTTTCTATTCTATTCTTATCTAGGACAGCCACCGCGCCCACTCCGATAGCGGCAAAAAGTTAAATTTAATAGACAATATTATTTTTCTTTTTACTTGAAACTCAAAGACGCATGAGCAACATTATCATAAGTATCTTTCACCATTCAGAAGAAGGATTGCATCCAAAATGTGAAAGTCTCAAGAAAAACCAAAGAAAGCGACTAGTAATTTATGCGGCGGTATATCTTAGCCAGATGGTTCTCTACAAGCTTGCTGGCTACAGTCCAGGAATTATCACTATCATATGTCCGCGCACCACTGGCAAACGTAGGTCCGCGCGGACCCACCATTAACTAAAAAGAAAAGAAACATGACAATTGACACCAAGATGACAAGATGCAAATGTCAATGTCAACAGAATAAAAATCAACCATTGCAAAGGTACCGGCCGGTGCGGACATATTGTCTAATTTTAATTATTTTTGCATTTTCAAGTAATCTAGAAGTTTTGAGTGCATCTAATTTTAAAGAGTAATATCCAATTTCCCAAACAAAGTGGCGACCGTGACAGGACCTGCAGCAAATATATTTTTGGAGTTCATCGACCTCACGCGGCATCCAACACCAACAACCGAAAAGAAGAAACCCGCCTTTGGTGGGCTCTATGCAGCTGCCGCTTGCTGTCGGCTAAAGAACAACGAAGATCGAGTGCTCATTGTCCCTAATTCGTAACATTTTCAATATTTTTTCGTCAATTTGTGCATTTTAGGTTACCTCCATTTTGTACAAATCGTACGTACAAATTTTCAAATCGTCAATATTTTCACGAAATATTCAATAACTCTTATCAAAATCAATCTAACTCCATACGATAACGATTTTTCAACACATTTTTCCCCAATTTTCATGAGATTATTCAAATTGCGACGACCGGTACCTTTGCAATCACCACCTATCCACGTACGCAATTTTGAAATCTCGTCCACACGCATCCTTGCAATCTCATTCACATTCCACGACTCACTATTGTAACCTTCAAAATTATTTTAGTTTATTCTAGCCAATAATATCAAAATTTTCAAAAAACAATAATTTCAACAATTTCCACGACCAAATATTTAACCTACGTTACATTTGCAGTGTCACCTCATTGTTTTAAACTGTGCCCCGAGCAAACTTCATCGGCTGGTTAGCCAGCAGCAACCTAATCGTGAGTCTTCTAGAAACTTCACTTCTAGCTGACTAGGAGCCGCCGAGGACGGATCACCGGTGAAGTGAGGAGCTTAAACTGTGAGCATTATTTTACTATTATATTAGTGAACAAAAATTACTCGTGCTAACTTCATCATGAACGAAGCCAAACTTAGAGATTTAAATGCCAAACGCGGCTCTGTTAAAGGGCGCATTACTAAATTTAAAATTCACTTAGACTCTCTCACAAATTCTCAAGAAACAATTTCTCCTATCGAGATCAGTAAGCTTCAGATGAAGTTAACACGCATCGAAGCCTTGTACATTGAATTTGACGAGTTGCAAAATCAGTTAGAAGTAATCAATGAGGCTAATCAGGCCGCAGAATTAACCAATAGGGATGTTATAGAACAAGAGTTTGATACTTGCATAGCTCTCGCTCAAGACTTGATACAAAAAAATACTTCAACCCCAAATAAGAATGAAGAAAAATTTAGCACCCCTCCTTGCTCCCATTCTCATGCTTGTGAGCATGGTTCAAGCTGTGGGCACTCAATGTTTAAGCTACCAGTAATCAATATTCCACGCTTCGATGGAACTTACTTCAAATGGCTCCAATTCAAAGAAACATATGTATCATTAATTCATGAAAATCCTAAGGTGAAGAATATTCACAAGTTTCATTATTTAAATTCTTATTTGGAGGGTGAAGCAGGTCGCGTCCTAAGTAATTTAGAAGTTTCCGAGCAGAACTATAATGAGGCTTGGTCCATCCTTTGCAATCGATATGATAACAAACGACAGCTCATCACTAACCATCTTAATGCGCTTTTTAATGTTGAAACTCCCACGTCCAGAGACACAGACAAATCTTTAAAACTTATAATCGATCATGTAACTAAGAACCTCCGTGCCTTAAGCACCCTAGGTCTACCTACAATGCACTGGGACGTTCTCATTATCCACATTCTGCTAGGAAAACTAGATCATGGTACAGTTTTTAAGTGGGAAGAGCATCGAAACACTCTGCCTGAGATTCCAAGTCTAGAAGACTTCTTTTCCTTTCTGAAAAATAGAGCAGATGTTTTTGAAACTGTCAACCGCAACAAAGATAGGGCAGATAGACCAGACTACAAAACCAAATCCCTTCAAACACATAATAAAACCCAAGTCAAAGCTTTAGCTGCAACTTCATCTGGAGAAAATCAATCCAGCTCTACCATTGAATGCATTATATGCAAAGGGCACCATCGAATTTATGAATGCTCTTCATTCAAATCTAAGACACCAGAAGATAGAAACTCCATTGTATCTTCGCTCAATCTATGCCAGAACTGCCTGAGACCAGGCCATCAAGTACAAGCCTGCAAATTGTCAGGATCTTGTCGGGTGTGTAAGAAGAAACATAATTCACTTCTGCACATAGGCTCTAAAATTCAGCCCGCGCCCAGCAACAATTCACTAGCTATGTCAATTGTGGCATCTAATCAAATTTTACTTTGCACTGCACAAGTAACTCTCTCCAATCCCGAGACCAAGAAAACAATCACTGTACGGGCCTTGCTTGACAGCGGGAGTCAGTCCTCCTTTATTACTGAGTGGGTAAAGGAGGAGCTAGGACTGGCACCTCAGCCTTCAAATGTCAGCATCGTCGCTGTAGGTAATCATAGACTAAATCTAACTCCCGAACGATGTGCTGTGCAAATCCATTCCAACACTTCAAATTTCAAGGCAACAATGCACTGCCTTGTCCTCAAATTTATTACAGAGGACCTCCCAACACTACACTTCGACAGAACTCAATTTGACTTGAGCAACATCCAACTTGCAGACCCTAATTTCAATGAACCAGCCCCCATATCTATGCTCATAGGAGCAGATCTATTTTGGGACCTGATAGGTAGCGAACAAAAAAGCCTAGGCAAACATAAGCCTCATCTTCAAAATTCCAAGCTAGGATGGCTCATTGGAGGGCCTGTGTCTAATAATTTACCAAATAAAAGCCCTAATAAACCTATAGTTTGCAATCTATTAATGAAACAGGATATATATCCCACCCAAGAATTTTTAGAACCCAACTCGCTAGAACATGACCTATCTAAATTTTGGACTCTCGAAGAATTGCCCAAAGCGCAGCCATACTCGGCTGAGGAAAAGGCTTGTGAGCGCCACTTTCTCGCTAATACTCGAAGAGAAAGTGATGGCCGCTTCACTGTAGGGTTGCCCCTAAAAACTAACCCAAACTGCCTTGGTGATTCTTATCACACTGCTAAAAAAAAGATTTTTAGGGCTAGAAAACCGCTTCAAGAAGAATCCTGAGCTTAAGGCTCTCTACTCCAAATTTATTCACGAATACTCTGATCTAGGTCACCTAGAGGAGGCAGAGGAACAAAGGCCGCCCAATGCCTTTTTCCTGCCTCACTTCCCTGTTTTTAGGGCACAAAGTGAATCATCACCCATTCGTGTTGTATTCAATGCTTCAGAACCTTCCCAATCTGGGTTCTCAATAAATGACCTCCAAATGGTCGGCCCAACGATTCAAAATTCCCTACTTGACATATTACTGCGATTTCGGCAATACCCATACGTGTTGTCTGGAGACATAGAAAAGCAATACCGACAGGTGCTCTTAAGAGAGTCAGACCGCAACTTTCAATTAATACTTTGGCGGGAAAACGAGGACGAACCCCTGCGCACCCTTCGTCTCAAAACTGTAACATATGGATTCGCCAGCGCTAGTTTTCTTGCCGCCAGGTGTTTGTGGCAAATTGGCGAGGAGTGCCCCGACGCCTCAATTAAAAGAGTGATTCAGTCCGACTTCTACTGCGACGACCTCTTAACAGGTGCAAACTCCATTGACGATCTACAACAAATTCAAAGCGCTGTTTCCAGCGAACTTTCAAAAGGATGCTTTCCCTTAAGGAAGTATCGCTCCAACCTGCCTGATCCATTGCTGTCTAAAGACATCAACCCCCAGGACAATCAATTAATGATCAGCAACGCCACTAGCACTCTAGGGATTGGTTGGACCCCCTCTACAGACGAATTACATTTCCCTATTGAAATAAATGACCCAAAAACATTCACTAAGCGCAGCATTTTATCAACAACCCTAAAAATTTTCGACCCTCTGGGTCTGTTGTCTGCTTGTACTATCAAAGCCAAAATTTTACTTCAAAAACTATGGGCTGACAAAATTAATTGGGATGAACCAGTTCCCATACCCATCATCAATTCATACAAAAAATTCATAGAACAGATAAGTTCTTTAGCCAGCTTAAAGATTCCCCGGAATGTTCTAATTCCCAACTACGAGATAGTTGAACTTCATGTCTTCACCGACGCTTCCCTTCAAGCATATTGTGGCACTGCCTATCTAAAATCAACAGACAACAAAGGCAATGTTGCAGTCAACCTATTGTGCGCCAAAGCACGGGTAGCTCCCCTGAAGTCGTGTACTATTCCTAGACTAGAGCTTTGCGGCGCCCTTCTCGGCGCTCAAATCAGCGCCGCCGTCACAAAAGCCTTAAGCATTAAAATTGGCAAACAATATTACTGGACAGATTCCCAAGTCGTACTAGGATGGCTCAAATCTCCCAACAAAACTAAAACATTTGTTGCCAATCGTGTTGCTGCCATAACTGAACTCACACACAGCGGGACTTGGCGTTTTGTACCTGGATTGCAAAATCCAGCGGACCTTGCCTCAAGAGATGTCAGAGATTTAACACCACAAAACGTCAAGGACTGTGACCTGTGGTGGCACGGGCCTCCCTTCCTAAAAGAGACAGAGTCTTCATGGCCTCTCCCACCATCACAAATTGTAGAACTACCCGAGGTTAAAGCGAATTCTGCTTTGGTGGCGGAAGGCTCTGAGGAATCAGTCTATGTAGACTTTCAAAGATATTCTAAACTAACCTTTCTTCAAAGAACCTATGCCTTTGTATTCAGATTCACTCACAATTGTAGAAACCCACTAAACAAAGAAAAAGGCCCTCTTAAATTAAAGGAAATTACTCAAGCTATGAAAGCACTAATTAAAATTGCTCAAAAAGAATCCTTTCACAACGAAATTCGAAATCTAGCCAAAAATAAGCCTAATAACAATCAAGCTCTTAGCCTAAAATCTAAAGGCCTGTTATGCGCCTTGAACCCCTTTCTTGATGATGAAGGAATTCTTCGCGTCGGTGGGCGCCTAAACAAATCCAATTATTCATATGACAAAAAACACCCAATTGTTTTAAAATCTAATCATCACTTGACTAAATTAATTTTTCAAAATGAACACATCCAGCTTCTACATTCTGGGCCCCAACACCTACTTGCTTCCATCCGTGACCGATACTGGCCCATCAGTGGTAGAAAGTTAGCTAGGGAAGTCACACAGTCAAAGAAATTAGTTCATTTTTAAAATCTAACAGTGATCCAATAACCGATTTTGCAACTAGTCGAGGCATTGAATTTAAATTCTCACCTCCGTATGCTCCTCACTTCAACGGACTCGCTGAGGCTGGTAACAAATCAGCTAAGTTTCTCTTGTATAGAATCTTAGGCCAATCTCATAAAACATTTGAAGAATTAACATCCATATTCGCACAAATTGAGGCTATTCTCAATAGCCGTCCTCTATGTCCCCTGAGCCAGTGTCCCAATGATTTTAATGCACTGACTCCTTCGCACTTTTTAATTGGGAGACCACTTACATCTCTCCCATCACCACACTATTTGGAATCCATGCGCTTAACCGACCGCTTTGAGCGACTGGAACAAGTCCGACAACACTTCTGGAAGAGATGGTCTATGGAGTACATCTCTGAACTTCAGCAACGCACCAAGTGGCGCACTCAATGCCAAAACCTGAAGCTCGACGATTTGGTGCTGATCAAGGATGAAGGCGCACCACCTCTACATTGGCGACTCGGTCGAGTCACTCGTCTATACCCGGGAGCAGCTGACAACATCCCTCGAGTGGCAGACGTGGTTACTGCCAGCGGCAGCACTATGAGACGAGCGCTCAACCGCCTCTGTCTCCTACCAACCCAAATGGAACAGTGTTGAAAGCAGCCGTGCTTTCAACGCCCGGGAGGATGTCCGCGCACCACTGGCAAACGTAGGTCCGCGCGGACCCACCATTAACTAAAAAGAAAAGAAACATGACAATTGACACCAAGATGACAAGATGCAAATGTCAATGTCAACAGAATAAAAATCAACCATTGCAAAGGTACCGGCCGGTGCGGACATATTGTCTAATTTTAATTATTTTTGCATTTTCAAGTAATCTAGAAGTTTTGAGTGCATCTAATTTTAAAGAGTAATATCCAATTTCCCAAACATCATATTCAAAGTTTTTTTTTTTATTTTTTTATGTGATGAAGTAGAAGACGAGCAAGACGCTCTCCTGATGTTAAGAGATAACGGCTGCCCATAATCAGTACAGTGTTACCTAGGATTTCACAATTATGTGAAATTCTAGGAGCACTGCACCAACGCTTCTTACTCAAGAGTCATGAGATGTTAAGACTCTTTAGCCCAGTAATTTCACTAGCTACAGTGCCCTCCTACCGGAGCACAGTAATGTTTGCACATCACTGCTCAGGCGGTAGAATAACTGGCACTGTTGGGGTACCCACCTAGACGACCTCCTGCCAAGGAAGTCTACCCCCGGTAAATGTTATGGTTATTATACTTCTATCTAAATATATAAAAGGAAAGAGTGATTGACTGACTAATCTATCAACGCACAGCTCAAACCGCTGAACGGATTTGGTTGGAAATTTGATTACAGATAGGTTTTATGACGTAGACCTCCGCTAAGAAAGGATTAGGCCATGCGGGTAAAACCGCGAACATAAGCTAGTAATATTATAAGGATGAAGTTTGTATGAGAGAGCGTGTTTTATTTTTCTTACATGCAAAAACCACAGCACATTATTACCGCTTGGCGGATGGAAACTGGCAAAGGTGTATTTTACAAAGAAGTAAGAAGACGAGCAAGACGCTCTCCTTATGGTAAGAGATAACACTGCCCATAATCAGTACAGTGACACCACTATACTTTTAGGTTCACTACACCAACGCTTGGTGCACAAACGTGGTCTTTGACCGATCATCAGAGGTCCGCGCTCCAAGTTTGTCAGCGTGCCATGGAGCGCAGTATTCTAGGAGTGAAACTCATAGACCATATCTCAAACACCATACTGCGCTCCCAAACAAAAATTACCGATGCTGCCAAAAAAGCCGCTCTACTAAAATGGGATTGGGCTGGGCATATCTGCCGGATGCCAGACGAGTGTTGGGCTAAATTAACTACCAACTGGGTCCCACCAAACAGAACACGGCGTCGCGGCAGACCCAGAAAAAGATGGCGAGACGACCTTGAGAAACACCTGAAGGAATGGTCAACAATAGCTGAAGATAGAAGAAAGTGGGGAGAGGGGAGGGAGGCCTTTGCCCTGCAGTGGGACACGACGGGCTCTTTATAATAACACCAACGCTTACCACACAAGAGTCATAAGACGTTAAGACTCGAGCCCAGTAATTTCACTAGAAAACTGGTACTTCCCCAGGCGAAGCACAAAGCGCGACTTGTTCTTGTTCCAGAGTTCACAATTCATCATTTATTAGGATATATAAAACCAAATTTAATGACGATCACCTTATAACAACAATTAAACATGTTGATAACAACTTGTCTCACGTTTCAAACGGGTGTGTCCAAAAAAAAACTTCTACACCTAACTTTACCAACTGCGGTCGGCTACACCTAGATTTAACCGGCTAAATCTAGGTGTAGCCGCACTTCGGCTGTAACATGTATAACAATATTCTAATTCACACTTAAATAACAAAAATGTATCACAAAAATGAGTAATAAGAAATGCAAGCTCTCAACTAACAAAGAAAATATAAAACAATACATCATGAAAGGGACTGAAAGCAAATGGGCGCGATGACTGGCCGTTTTTATTGTGCGATCATTATTGAGGCACAATAGGACTAATTGTGGAGTATGACTTTAGAATAAGAGATAATGAATATTTTCATCACTATTAGGGCATTAAAGTCTATTCGTATGCATACTTTGCGCTCATCACGTCAACATTGGAGTTAAGAGTAAGAAATTTTTTGTAAACAAAGAAGTAAGAAGACAGTAGACATCATCATCATCATCATCTCAGCCGTAGGACGTCCACTGCAGAACATAGCCCTGCCCTTTGGACTTCCACATGTACCGGCTGGAAGCGACCTGCATCCAGCGTCTTTCGGCAACCTTTATAAGGTCCTACGCTTCGTTTGCTAGTCTGTGGTCTCCACTCCAGCACTTTTCGACCCCATCGGCCATTCGCTCTGCGCGCTATGTGGCCTGCCCATTGCCACTTCAGGTTTTTAATCCGCTGGATTATGTCGGTGCTTTTAGTTCGTCTACGGATCTCTGCATTTCTGATTCGATCGCGTAGAGAAACCGGGAGCATAGCCCTTTCCATAGCACATTGGGCGACTTGATGAGCTTCGAGATGAGGCCAATAGTGAAGAACCACGTTTCGGTGAAGACAGCGGTATATATAGCCATAATCAGTATAGTGCTACCCAGGATTTCACAATGTTGTAAACTCACATATTTGTACGCCTTTGAAGGCAGAATTTTGATTAGTTTTAAGATCTTATTGTACCTAAAATTCTGACAAATAAAAATGATCTTATCTTAAAATTCTATGTTCGGCGCTTCTTACTCAAGATTAAAGAGACAAGATGTTAAGATTATTTAGCCCTGTAGTTTCACTAGCTCTACTAACACTAATGTGTGTATTATTCGTTGTTAATTCAGCAAAAAAAGGAAAAAAACCAACAGTAATCAAAATTAGCAACAACTTCTACATTTAAAATACGTGCATTTGTTTCGAACATTCATTTTCCGAAAGCTTTTGAAGATCGGTCGATGGAAGCCTTTGTTCTCTAAATAAATTTCTTTCACATTTTGTTAATCTCTTCGTAATTAATTATTCGGTAATTAATAAATCATTAGGTGTATCGATCGAGTTTCTAATCACGGGCTCTAGAACTTTCTGTGGAGCATGGCTTGCTTGGAATAATCGGGTCGCGTTTTAACAACAAAATTTCGTTTTTTTTTTTTTAAAATTAGCTGCGTCCTGTGGCTTTCCCGCTGTACTATTACCTTTTTTCCCCAGGAAAAATGCGTTACGCATCATCACCCCACAGGGGGGGGGCGGTATGTAAGACTCCCTCACCGAAGACGGGCGCGGCGGGGATACCCACTAAATAACCTGGAGGTGTTTTTGTATTTTATTCTTAAACCAAAGATACATTATAAGTATGTATATATAAGTCTGTATCCAATATATTTATAAGGGCATCTATATTAATTTATTATTTCAATAACAGAATAATTTGATTTTTTTTTTCTTTCTCAACATCGTATTTTGCACTAAGTGGAGCTGGCATATTAGATTTACCTTGGCTATAATATGTCTTGAAATGAAACTGATCCTCCTTTATGCCATGATAGTATGTCGGACCCACATCACAGCTTACCTCTCCACGAAATACGCAAGACGCTGCAAATCTTTTGTTTTGTTACGCCCGACGTTGGTGTTAATACGTGGTTTAGCAAATATGTTATACTAGCTACGCCCAGTGGTTTTACCCGCTGTACTATAACCTATGCCTTTGTATTATTCGAAAGCCCATCCACACATTATTGATGCTTGGCATTCTCCCACTGTGCGATTCACTCGCTCCTTCTTGCCGTACACCTGCAAAATGTGGAATGAGCTTCCGCCCGCGGTATTTCCGATGAGCTTTAACATGACAGTCTTCAAAAAGCAAGTGAATAGAGTCTTGAAAGGTAGGCAACGTACCAGCGGTACCCCTGGTATTGCAGGTATTCATAGGCGACGGTAGCCACTCACCATCAGGTAGGCCGTCTGCTTGTTTGTCACCTATTTCATTAAAAAAATATATTCTAGGGTCTAAGCTACCACTATATGAAATTTCATCTTTATCGGTCCAGCTGGCATGAGCTGAAATTTGGTATGTAGCTCTGATCCTAGAATAGTCGAAATACATGGACTACGTTTTAGCGGATATGCGCAGATAGTAGCCAAGAACACCCTCGTTTACGCGAGAAAAATTCAAGAATTAAATTGAATAAACTCGTTCCACTTAATCACAAATATTTCTTTCTTATTGACACGTTTCCAAAAACCACTCCAAAACCTTCCAAACGTGATCGCTCCAAACCCGAGTTCACATTAATAAGCTCGAAATTAATTCAGAAACACGAAAACAAACTTTGAAAGGATTTTACCAAGTTGTTTGTCGAATTTCAACACCTGCCTTATATTAAGTAATCTGGTTATGAAACTACAACTTAATATATTTAAGCTCGGACTCCGTTGGATTAAGTTACGATCTGTTTGAACTTTAAACACCTTAAGTTACATAATATTATTCACATAGATTGCTCTTTCGCTTCTTCCGTCATATGTCGGCTCTATTTCTAGCAAAGAAGAGTTGATACTCCAACAGAGGAGCCTTACTGACACTGTCAGAGTCAAATCATAATTATGGGTTGTGTGGCGAATGTATAAAATGATATGTCGCAGTTTCAAGTTGCCGAAATTAGTACAAGGCCTGCAACATGACCTGACGACAGTTTCTTACATATTATAGAATGGAATAGAATAGAAAACTCTTTAATGTAACACCACAAATGTACAGAAAAACTTAGAACTAAAACACAATTTCTTAACATAAGTGTAACAAGTGGCGGCGGTTTGTTTTCTTATCTTACAGAAAACAGCCAAGACCCGCAGTGTAACGTGTCTTCAGAAAGACGGTAGCTTCCAGGCTAATAGCTATAAAATCTTTGCCACTCTGAGATTTTAACCTAGGTCCTCCGATTTTTAAGCAAGACATACGACCACCACCTATGTGCTAGTAAATCTTATTTTAATTTAAATTAACAAAGTCAAAAATATGATATAATAAATAATAATTATTGGGGTTTATACTCCAACAGAACAGGTTACCCTACTTACACTGTCAGAGTCAAATCACAATTTATAGGTTGTTGTATTTATATGTATCCAGATTGTTTTAGTAATCTACTTGGAGATCAAAAAGATGTTTTTACACTACCCTGTAATAATCTTGACTTGACTTACAATCGAAAATAATTCTTTCTAACACTAGAATTAAATGAGAAAACAAAACACCACGTACACGAGACATGAAAATACAATGAAAATAAGACGTTAAGTTAAACTGAGTTTGTTATTTGAATGTAAAGCGCTTTCTTAGAAGGCTGGGCTGGGAAATGCTTTCAAAATCCTGTTACTGTGTTACTAATAAACGTTTGGGTTTATTACTTGTGTTATGAACTTACTGTTATCAGGTTTTATCGCGCTGAAAAGTAACTAATGTCTTCATCCCAGAATCCAAGCCACTCGTACAGAATTCATACAGAACATAGCACCCATTTGCGATTACGGTGTGACATCTCTTAAATTGAAATTTTGTAAATCAAACTTTGAACTTTTACTGTCTTCTGTATGCTTTTTGAGATGTCCTACTGTAATTTATAATTAATAATTCCACATGGGCGTATGAAATACTTTTGGTCAAGATTTTTTAAGTGTGTCGATCTAAGAGAAAATTATATGAACGAACGAAATGTCTGTATTGTACCAAGTAAACGAACACCCTTTAGTACATTATAATATAGATGGGCATAAAATATATTAAACCAAGCTGCGTCCACTGGATACCAAGGCTATGCCGATTCCCAGTCCTCCTTTACAAAGACGATGCAGGAGTGCCGCCGAGTTGTTTTAGTGGGTATACCGTGCAGTCAACCTGCACGGGGAGTCCCACATAACCCTCCCATACCCCTGGTGGAAGGGTGTACGTAATGCATTTTTTTGGCGATAAGAAAAAAACCTTGCTGCATTCAGCTGCCCCGGCGTTATGGCGTCCCGCAAGAACACCCCGCAAGAAGGTTTAAGTAGGTATCCCAAACGCGCACATCTTCGGCGGGGGAGTTCCACATGCCGGAGAGTTAAGGCCTTTTTCTTGGGTCAAAAAAATAATAAGGTCTAAGGTACAAACTATACTTTATCCTAATCAGTTATGCCAGTTAAGCCATGTAGGCGTTAAATGTTGTTTCAGAATTTATTATAAAATGAGTACGATAGTCTTATGTCTTGCACCAAACAGCACAGAATGTAGCAGAATTATTAAGAAAATGCAGTCCGATATAGTTGCGAGAGCCGGCTCTTTGAGACGCAGTCGCTGATGAACTATTAAAAGAATTCACTGAGATTTGTGTAGTGGCAACTCGGTGGAATACAGTGAATTGACTAGGTACTGCTTTTTTATTTGTCCTTTGATTATTATTACTATTTTTATTCATTACTAGAGGACTCGCACGCACTTCGAAGCGTGTAACAGAAAATTCAGAGTGATTCTCTAATATATGATGGATGTACCATACATAATAAACCTTCCTCCTCCATCACTTTATCTTTAAAAAAACAACATCAAAATCCGTTGCGTAGTTTCAAATATCTAAGCATACATAGGAACAGACAGAAATACAGATTGTAAACGCGGAAAGCGACTTTAATAATTGGGGTTTATACTCCAACAGAACGGGTTTCCCTACTTACACTGTCAAGAGTCAAATCACAATTTATAGGTTGTGTGGCGAACCTATATGTTGCAGTTTCAGGTCGCCGAGATTACTACAGGGCCTCCAACATGACCTAACGACTGCCTCCTACATATCTCATAGGAAACAGCCGGGACCCACAGTTTTACGTGCCTTCCGAAACACGGTAGCGTCCAGGCGAAAATCTTTGCTACACTGAGATTTGAACCCAGGACCTCCGGCTTGTAAGCCGAACGTATGACCACTGGGTCACGGACGCTACACGGACTTTTTTTACAGAGGTAATATGTGTGTGATAGGTTCTCATTTGATTACGATCTCGCGTGACGTTAAGCAACGATGTGGCCGAAGATGGTAGCAGACTAAATCTAGACTTTGTCTAGGTGGGTTAGTTGACTAGGTGGGTCCCCAACAGTGTCAGATATTCTACTGCCCGACCGATATGTGCAACATAACTGGGCCTACCGATGTAGGAGAGCTCTGTAGTTAGTGAAATTAATGGGCTGAAGAGTCTTAACATCTTATGACTCTTGACTCTTAAGTTTAAGAAGTATTGGTGCAGTGCACCTAGAATTTAGCATCTTTGATAAATTCTAGGTACTTTGATAGTCCTAGGACACGTATACAATATTATGGGTAGTGTTATCTCTTACCATAAGAAGAGCGTCAGCCTCGTCTTCTGGCTTATTTGCATAAAAAAGGCAAAAAAAGACCTATAAAAATAATTCCCAAGATACTGTTCTGAAAGGTAGTACACTGTATTAAACGAAGTAAGAAACTCGAGTGCAACTGCATAAATTCAATGCAAAGCGAGTCTTATACAATCTTAACGCAATAAGGAGGGCTTTGTAATGAATTCCATGAGTGAATTTACAGCGATATTTTCATTTTATTTAGGACGAAAAGTGCATTGAATACAGAAAATTGAATGGGAAATCTCATTATTTCTTTTACGAAGGAAAGTGAGCGAGACGTGCATCATATTAGCCGGGATTTTATGCAGTTTTGTTACAACAAATAAGTGTAAGAATCAAATCGCTCTTCTGATGGTAAGAGATAACCATTGATTTAGGAATTTGTGAATGACAAAGGGATAACGCTATCCATTAGGTTCAGTTAATTATAATAGGCTCTCTGAGGGCCTATCACCAAACGACATGTAAAACTCTAGAATCCATAGACAAAATTGCATACATTACTTGCTTTAACCTCCTCATTAATATCAGTAAAATAACAAACGCAGCAATGTACATCCATCGTAGTGGTAGAGAATTAGCCGATTGGAGAGAATAAGGCTGCGTTTCCACCAGAGATGTGCGAGGTTGCGTAGCTAGGAATGTGTTTGTAAAGAACCAATAGAATCGCTTCATCTACCTCGCCTCGGTCAGCACAGCTCTGGTGGAAACGGGTCAGCGGAGCTAGGTTTTGCACATACAAAACAAGCGAGGGAGGTGTGCGAGGAATGTGTACGAGGGATGTATGCGAGGGATGTGTGCGAGGAATGTGTACGAGGGATGTGTGCGAGGTATGCGTTGCGAGGTTTGCGTTACTCCGCTCCCACTACACCGCACCCCCGTCGACACATTTCACAGCTTAGCAATGCATCTTCGTACCACGCAATAATGGTCATTTTTACAGCTCCACTACACATCCTCGTAGGTACATTTTCATAGCACAGCTTTGGTGGAAACCTCCACACATTTTCACAGCACAGCTAGACATCCTCGTACGACACATTTTCACAGGACATCTCTGGTGGAAACGCAGCCTTAGAGTTTGAAGCAAGCATTAGTTGGCATCGAAATAATAAGCATCACAAGTTTCGAAAATCGAAAAGTTTTCGTTATTTTGATCTCCTTATTAAACTTCGATTTTCGAATGCAGCAAATCCTCTTTTCTGAATAAATGCAGCCAGCGCTGCGGTTCGACAAAGGAAAGCAATTCGGAAAGTTTTCCTAAACAATCGTACGAACGCTGGAGTTTCGAACAGCTGTGAGCGTTTTATACCATTTATTTTAACAAAAACCTATTTGAAACTATGACTGCGATGGAATGCGTCGCCTTTAACGAGGATATTTATCATTGTAATAATTCATTTATTTATTTTTTGATTATTATCTACTATATCTTAGCCTATGTGTTATTATCTCTATACCAAATTTCAGCTCAATCGGTCCACTCGTTTATGCGTGATAACAAACATCCAGACATTCAGAGTGAAAGTTTGTAAGAATGTATGGATGTCTGGATGTATATTTGTTACTCTTTCACGCCTAAACGGGGTCCATCCGTCTAAGCTATCTCTTTACCAAATTTCAGCTCAATCGGTCCCGTTTAGGAGTAAAGAAATAACAAACATATTATATACTCACAAACTTTCGCCTTTCTAATATTAGTATGATAATTGCATCTACATATACAAATAAATACCTAAAAGTCCCTTTACCTACTGATTTATAATTAAGATTTCCCCGCGTTGTGATGGCTCAGCTCCATAATTAAACCAATGTTACGTTAACTCATTTACTTAAACACGAGCTTGGTCACGTGTAAGGTAAAAACACACAACGCAACTACACACATGTTAACAGTAAGGTTACTAGTAAAAACTATAATTATCATAATAATAATAATAAATAACCACTTGCACCAACGTTGCCTTCTCGTCCGCTATGTAATGCCGGCCATTATGGGGGCCCGTTTAGTGAGTGGCGAGTCATCACCTGCCTATATATTTCCTAATGGGACGGAAGTGGCAGGTGCCGTAGTCCTAGCAATAGCCTCATTAACCATCCATTTAGAATACACATCCATAGCCTAGTTCAAGTAGTTTCCATTAATTATTAGCAATAGTCCTGTCACTTGACGGAGACTGTCTTTGAGCCCATTTTCTATAGATGGACTCACAGACAGACTCCAATAAGTGTCACCCATTACATTTATATTAAAAGCTCAAAAGGGCCTCTGCGCGTTGGACTTCTTTGTCTCCGTGTACGCCTATAAAAAGGCCCGGACTTAGCACGTGTTTAAGAGCGACATAATAATAAATAATAAATATTTCAGTACTTTTTACACAGCGCCACCTAACCCCAAGCTAAGCATCTTAATGCTTGTGTTGTGGTGGTTAGGATAACGGATATAATACTTATATACTTTTGTTTTGTAAATACATACTTATAATAGATACAGAAAGCCACCCAGACCAGAAACAAATATCTGTGGATCACACAAACATTTGTCCCATGCGGGAATCGAACCCGCAACCTTCTGTGTTGCAGGCGGGTATTAGCCCACCGCGCCACAGAGGTCGTCATTATGAGCCCATAGGATTTAAGATCCCATTACAAGGCAAAGGCATCCCTTCATAATAAATAATTATTGGGGTTTATACTCCAACTGACTCCAACAGAACAGGTTACCCTACTTGCACTGTCAAAGTCAAATCACAATTTATAGGTTGTGTGGCGAACCTATATGTTGTAGTTTCAAGTCGCCGAGATTACTACAGGGCCTGCAACATGACCTAACGACTGGTTCCTACTACTGACTCCTTGTAGGAAACAGCCGAGACCCACAATTTTATGTGCCTACGTATGTGCGTTTTATCTGTTGCGGTCTTGAGCTATAGTTGTCCATACGAGTCAAAGTCATCTCTCCATCTCCTTCCTCCTTGGTCTACCGCGTGGGCGTTTCATAATGAGGACCCATTGAGTTGTAATCTTGGGAATAATTATGGGATAGGACCCACTTGTCCCCCAGAAGAAAGTTGTAGATTCGGTTCCTATTTGAGTGCCCATTGGTCTCCCGGCAGGAGACCAATCAATATAAATATACAAATTTTATATATTTTACATTCTGTCAAGGTTTTCTTTCCAAATCTGTTCATAAAAGCGAAGGTAAGGAACATAACTTTTTAAAAACAAGCTTTAGTTATTGTTATCATGTTGCATCATAAAGTACTCGTCAAGACGAATCAAATGAGCCCAAACTCGATGGGGTTGCGTTGTTTTATGACAGAGTTCCTTTGACCACCTTCCAGCTCCATCATCAGATCAGCTCGATGTCATAAAAATATTGCATTGTCATCCGATTTACACACGCATGCATATTTTCAGCTCAATTGGAAACCGGGAAGTGGGTCAAATTAAACTTGCAAGATTTGATTACAGACAGACAGACAGACAGACAGACAGACAGACAGACAACAGACAGGTGAAAGTAATATAAAGCTTGTAAAAAGCGCCATATTTTTCATCATCTCGGTTCGATCTTGTGTGTACTGGCGCGCGCGCATACACTGCAAAATCGGAAAATAGAAACTAAATCAAGAATTACAATCAACATTACCACCAAAGGTAACATTTGGTTGGGTTGAACCGGAATAACAGTCAAGGTTTTCTTTCCAAATCTGTTCATAAAAACGAAGGTAAGTAACATAAAAAGACTCTTCAATGCAGGTGTACTATTTCTTTAAAGTCATTTTAAAAGCTACTTAACTTTTTATTATGCATTTTTGTATTTGTTCGTACTTAGAATGGTGGAATTACTGCGCGAAAACGTATTCAGGTACGTTAGTGAAGAGTTGACGATTCGTTCTTATACAAGCTTTTATTTACTTTTACATGTCTGTTGTCTGTTTGTCTGACTGTAATCAAATCTTGCAAGTTCAATTTGGTCCACTTCCCGGCTTCCGATTGCGCTGAAATTTTGCATGCATGTTTAAACCGGATGACAATGCAATATTATTATGACATGGAACTGATCAGATAAATGACGGAGCTGGAAGGTGGCCATAGGAACTCCATAATAAATCGACGCAACCTCATTGGGTTCGAGCTCATTTAATTCGCCTTGACGACTACTTTGGTAGTGGATGGTAATAATTGCTTGTTTTTAACCCCCGACGCAAAAACGACGGGGTGTTATAAGTTTGACGTGTCTGTCTGTCTGTCTCTGTGTGTGTGTGTGTGTGTGTGTCTGTCTGTGGCATCGTAGCTCCCAAACGGATGAACGGATTTTGATTTAGTTTTTTTTTTTAAAAGAAGAGTTAGTCGAGAGTGTTCTTAGCCATGATTGGTGGAAATCGGTCCAAGATGGCCGCCGCTACAAAATGGCGGATTACTTTTTTCTTCCACGACCCCCTCAATATGGGTATCAAATAAAAGGGCTTAACCCAGTGGCGGATTTGCCCTAAGGCCCAGTAGGCCCGGGCCTAGGGCGGCCAGATATTAGGGGCGGCCAATCGAGACAAAAAAATCACTGATGACAAGAAATAACTAAAAATACGTAAATATTTTAAAGGTGCCATGGGTTTTTCTCGGCGGCTCTGCTCTATAATAAGAATATTTATTTTCTCACCGCTCAGAACACATCTTTTGTAGCCTGAAATATAAAATTTTCTCGGCACTCGCAGCTAGCTGCTCGCGCAATTATAAATAGAATATTATGTATTTTGCTCACCACTCAGAACGAGCTCATTGCACACAGTACCGGCGTTAGGGTGGGGCGCGGTTGGGCGACCGCCCAGGGCGCCGGATAAAAGGGGCGTCACAGGCTCTATAATGGGGCGCCCGCAGCGCCCCATTCGTTCCGAAAAATTCAATATTCTCGGTGCTCGTAGCAAGCTGCTCGCGCTTTTATAAGAACATTTAGTTTCTTTGCCACTCGAAGGAAGATAAACGCAGATCATTCGTGCTGAAAAATTCAAAATTTTCTCGGCGCTCGCAGCGAGCTGCTCGCGCTTTTATAAATGAGAAAATTTACTTTTTTGCCATTCGAAGCAAGATAAACGCACATCATTCGTGCTGAAAAATTCAAATTTTTTTCGGCGCTCGCAGCGAGTTACTCGCGCTTTTATAAATAAGGACATTTAGTTTCTTTGCCACTCGAAGCTAGCTAAACGCACATCATTCGTGCTGTAAAATATCTAAATTTTCTCGGCGCTCGCAGCGAGCTGCTCGCGCTTTTATAAATAAGAATACTTATTTAGTTTCTTTGCCGCTCGGAGCAAGCTAAACGCACAACATTCGTGCTGAAAAATTCAAAATTTTCTCGGCGCTCACAGCGAGCTGCTCGCGCTTTTATAAATGAGAACATTTACTTTCTTTGCCACTCGAAGCAAGCTTAACGCTCATCATTCGTGCTGAAAAATTCTAAATTTTCTCGGCGCTCGCGCTTTTATAAATAAGGACATTTAGTTTCTTTGCCACTCGAAGCAAGCTAAACGCACATCATTCAACAGAACAAATCTAAATTTTCGCGGCGCTCGCAGCAAGCTGCTCGCGCTTTTATAAATAAGAATACTTATTTAGTTTCTTTGCCGCTCGGAGCAAGCTAAACGCACATCATTCGTGCTGAAAAATTCAAAATTTTCTCGGAACTCGCAGCAACTGGAAAGGTGGATTTTTTTTCTAGATACGCCCATAATTTTGCCCATCGGAATCGGCCTAGAAAAAAATCCTGGAATTTTTTCCGTTTTTATATGGGTTTGAATTGCTTTTTTAGGGGGCGCCGTAGAAATTTCGCCCAGGGCGCTGGTAATGTTAAAACCGGCTCTGATTGCACATCTTTTGTAGTCTGAAACGTAAAATTTTCTCGGCGCTCGCAGCAAGCTGCTCGCGCATTACAAGGTTTCTAAAATTTTATTCTATTCGGAACGAGTTTAACGCACACGTTCTTGTCAAAGATATAACATTTCCTATTTTAGAGATTCAAATTGTAGGTAAACATTGAAATGTACAAACCTACCTTGTTCACAAGAAAAAAAATTCTGGATCCACCACTGTTAAACACATTCGGTGCCACCGACTCGCCATGTGAGTTCACGTTCATTTTGTTCGCGAGTCGGTGGCACCGAATGTTTTAAGGAGTAAGTAGGAGTAGACATGTTATATACGACGTAGGTGCAGGTATTACATGGACTGGGGCCTAGGGCGGCCTAGACTGTAAATCCGCCACTGGCTTAACCAGTAGAATACAACGCACTATGATAAATTTAAAATCCAAGATGGCCACCACCAAAAAACCGCAAATTACATATTTTGAAAGCGCTGCGTTGGGGTTTTTTTTTAATTTAATTCACTTGTTTAAAATGTCTAAGTAGTTACATAACAAAATTAAGCTAAATCGGTTTATCATTGAAAGCATTAAGATTAATAAAGAAACAAACACATATATACACAAATCTAATTTATAATATTAGTAGCATTACAGACTATGAACAATTGCATTTTCAGCATAAAAGCATTGTTAAACTCTATATAAAGATAAATTGGACGCAGAAAAACTCGAATATTCAGCGAAATGAGAAAACGCGTCGTCAAAGAGAACCAAGCATAATGTTATCTCAAAGATGATTCACATGATAATATTATGTTTTTAATATCGTTTGGTTTTTAACTCTTTTAATTTTAAAAGAGGTTTTATTTATATATGTTAAATTGTTTTGTTATTTTATACATTATATGATTAATTTTTAGATTAAAATAAAATGGCAAGATACTGTACAGGCGTCTCGCAAATGGACCGTTCAAATTAGGTGCATGCACATAATTTTATCGACACTTCCGCACCCAGCAGGCCCCAGTTTGGCTATAGCAACGATAGTGTATACCATATTATCTTCACATTTTGTTTTAATCTAAGGAATTATAGTTTTTAATGTCAGTTGTTTTAATATAACGGTAAAGAGAACAGCTAGTTTGCATATAAATTAAAACTATAATAAAAGTAGTAGTAATGTGGTAAAGTACAGTCATCGTGCGTGCGCCGCTCGTATCAGACGCAGCGTGTGTTAGTAATATATTTCAACTGTGCGCAATTAGTTTTTCTGAGTGCTGCTATGGCTCTCTGTGGAAGATGTGGCGAGGAATCGCTGGATACTATACAGTGTAGCGTGTGTCATAAAAATTACGACTTCCCGTGCTCCGGGATAACCGAAAAAGGCTACAGGAAGCTGGGTGATCGCCAGGCTACGTGGCGATGTGCAAGTTGTAAAAGTCAAAATCTATCGGGCACAGCTTCTCCAGCCGCTCCGATAACCACTGTTGGCTCGACTTCGCCGTGCTTCACGTTGGACTCAGTTATGCGTGAATTATCATGTATACGTCAAGAGCTTGCACCTATTCCGGCTCTCACATCCGAATTACAGATAATTAGGAAGGAGCTAACTGAACTTAAGAGACTATCTTCGAAGGTTCAAAATATTGACGCCAGGCTAACCAAAGTGGAGGAGTCGCAGGAAGATATCGCGGAACTGAAGTCTACGGTCGTCAAACTCGAAGACGAGCTGCAAGATACTGAACAATGGCTCCGCAGCAATAATGTTGAAATTAAGGGCGTACCGCTTAAGGACCGCGAAAACCTATTTGAGATTATTGGCATGATCGGGGAAAAAATAACCTACCAGGTCCAAAGGTCGCAGATTAATTTTGTTCACCGTGTTCCAACGAACGACCCGAAGAACAAAAACATTATAGTCTCATTTATATGCAGATATGTCAAGGAAGACTTCATTGCCGCTTTTCGTTCTCACAAGGACCCCCTGACCCCCAAAGATATTGGAATATCTGGTCCAGGAAGAATTTATGTTAACGATCATCTGACTGTTAAGAATAAAAAACTTCTATCCCGGGCTAAATCTCTGGCCAAAGAGAAAGGCTATCAATATGTTTGGGTTAAACACATGAAGATTTTTGTGAGAAGAGACCCCACCACCAAGACCTTCGTGATAGAAAGGGAGCGCGATATATTGAAAATACGCTGAAATACACGGCAATTCTTTTAGTGTCATTATTAATAACAACTCTTATTGTCCTAAGGTTTATTCTAAACATGACCAACATATGTGTAGTGCGTACTCGATCATCAAAATATCTACATTCTTATCTAATAAGTTCGAGAAACATTGTAAACTGCATGAATAGACTTCTTATCGCAATCTATTGTTCACTTAATTGGATTTCTTTTGTATGCGCTCGAGTGCCTCTTGCCACTATAATTTGTCTCTTTCGTGTACTACATAATATTATCTGTTTTCTGCACAAAAATAATTATCTCTTGTTATCTAAATACAAAGTATTTTTGTTAACTAAACATATATTGTTGCAGCGAGTCTGGAACTTGGAGTTAGTTATTGTTTATAGTTTTTCGATTTATTATATCACCGAAATGGTATTCTTTGATTATGATAATTTATTATCAGCTATTAATTATAATTTACTTAACTATCACGGGTTTAGTGAGTGGGCGGAGTCAGAGCATAATTTACTCATACATAACTATTGTGCTTTGCGCGTAACCTCGTATTATCTTAGGTGGGTCGCTTATGCCCTATTATTGTATGTCAACAAGCCAAGCAACTTACTTTCAAATTGTCATTTTATTTGTTGGCTATTAGACATTTTATTTTTGGATTTATTTCATGACATCATATTTTCAATATTATTTATTTGTAGTAGCGTTAGGTTACAATGTACTGGTTAACAATCTATTACCAGAACGTGCGGGGACTGCGGACTAAATGCATTGATTTTTATAGAAATCTAATTAAAAATAATTATGACATCATAGCATTAACAGAAACCTGGCTTATTGATGGTTTTTTAAATAGTGAACTTTTCGATAATAGGTATATTGTGTGGCGCCGGGACCGTGACTATGCCGCTACGGCACAGTCACGTGGGGGTGGTGTTTTGGTGGCCATGCGTCGCGAGCTGGCCGCTTCTGAGAATGTAGGCTGGCAATCCAGCGTAGAAGATATATGGGTGTCTATTAAAATTATTGACCACTCCGGGAAATCTACTTTCAAACTACACATTTGCACCGCATATATTTGTGAACAGAATCGAGGGAACAGTTTCACTAATCAGGCATTTGCGTTCTTAGATAATCTACAGCAATTGGTAAATAATAACCCTTCTGACAGATTCTTAGTTCTCGGAGATTTTAATATGAGCGCTATTACATGGCTGGCTTCAAATGACGTTGTGAGATTAGTCGCGCCACCATCAAATCTCTTTGACTATTTTGCGGATACTTTAGAATTTTGTAATTTAATTCAATACAACTTAGTAAAAAACCGATTTGACAAAATTTTAGATCTCGTCCTTTCCAATACACCGGTTAACGTCATGGCGTGTTCTGATCCCTTATTAACTGAGGATGCTTATCATCCAGCTTTAAATATCACTGTTGAAATAGCTGAACTTAAACTATTGAATTCCCAGACTCGCACTATTCATCAGTATAAAAAAGGTGATTATGATAAAATAAGGTCATCCTTGGCATTAATAGACTGGGCTAACTTGTTATCTCATGGAACTGTGAATGATGCGGTCGGCAAGTTTTATGAAATTTTATTTGAAATTAGAGACAGATATGTTCCGAAACGTTCATCGATAGGTAATAATTATCCTCCTTGGTACAGCTCTGCTCTTAAAAAAATTCTTAAAGAAAAATATAAGCATCTATCTAAATATAAAATATATGGTAATATCTCTGACTTAAATTCTTATCAATTGCTTCGGGATAGGGCCAATAGTGTCGAGCAACTGTGTTATCATGATTATATGTCCAATATTGAATCCTCAATAGGTACTACCCCAAAATTATTCTGGTCATATATTAAAAATAGACGCATGAATAATAACTTTCCGTCTAGCATGTCTTATAATGGCACTTCTTCTGATTCTGGTCGTGGAATATGTGAACTTTTTTCAACTTATTTTCAATCGACATTTCTTAATACTACGACCTCACACTGTCCAAACATCGCTGATACCACCTCTATAGATATTATGAGTGCAATTGAAATTAATCCGCCGGTAGTCTTCAAATTATTAAAATCTCTCGATTTAAATAAATCAGCAGGGCCGGATACGGTACCTGCCATTTTTTTGGTTAATTGCGCGAAAGAGTTAACTGACCCAGTTGTACTGCTCTTTAAGAAATCACTTATAGAAGGTGAGGTTCCCTCCATGTGGAAATCTGCATTCATTTCACCGATTCACAAAAAAGGTGCCAAAGATCAGATTGATAATTATAGGCCTATATCGAAACTTTGTCTATTGGCTAAGGTGTTTGAGCGAATAGTATATAATCAAGTTTATAATTATTTATTACCCGTTCTCATTCCCGAACAGCACGGCTTTATAAAAGGTAGGTCAACAGTATCTAACCTGGTTCTTTTCACTGATTTCATCTCAGATCACATGGACAAAGGTGCACAGATAGATGCAATATACACTGATTACAGTAAAGCATTTGACAGAATTGACCATGTGATCCTCTTGAAAAAGCTTTTTGGTCTGGGTATAAGAGGTGACTTGTACCGTTGGTTTTCATCGTATGTTTTTAATAGAACGCAAGCGGTAGTACTCAATGGCTTCACGTCAGCTTGGACGATTATCCCATCTGGAGTCCCTCAGGGATCGTTACTTGGCCCTCTTCTTTTTGTGGCATTCCTCAATGATATCAGCAAATGCTTTAAGCACTCGAGATATCTTCTCTTTGCAGACGACATGAAGATCTTTAAACCGGTGCTCAATATGGCAGACGCCAAACTTTTACAAGAGGACCTAACACGATTGGTTGATTATTGTACAATCAACAACCTTGACCTTAATATATCTAAATGTCAGGTAATCAGTTTTTCTCGTAAAAAGCATGCTACAATTTTTAATTACTCAATAGCTAACCAACACTTATCTCGTACAGATGTAGTGAGAGACCTTGGAGTCTTCATTGATAACAAGCTTTCTTACGATCATCATATTGATCATGTCGCTAAAAAAGCCGCAAGTTCTTTAGGTTTCATTATTCGAAATTCCGCCTCTTTTAAAAATATGAAAACCTTTAAAATACTGTATTGTAGTTATGTCCGCAGTCACCTCGAATATGCAAGCCAAATTTGGAACCCCTGCTATGCAGTACATTCAGCGCGCTTAGAAAAAATTCAAAAGAAATTCATAAGATATTTAGGTTATAAATTCAAAATTCCTTACGTAAATTACGAGCAGCATTGTTCCCGATTCCATCTACTTCCTCTAGTTGGTCGAAGAAAATTATTAGATATAAAATTTTTAATGAGAATAGCACAATCGAAAATCGATTGTCCAGCACTAGTTTCAAAACTACGCTTATATGTCCCGCCCAGACACTCCCGTATTAGAAACTTACTCCGGATTCCAGCCTTGAATACGAATTATCGAAAAAATTCCTTTATTATTCGCGCTTCAGAACTATTTAATAACATTATGAAAACAGACCTTTCTAGTGATATTGATCTTTTTACTAGTAGTTTACCAGTAGTTGGTAAATTACTTGCTAAAAAACTGTGTACTCTAAAACAAACCTTGTAGCACTTAAATGTTTGATTATGTTTGTACGTACGACAAAAAATTTTGTATACCTTTTTAAAATGATAACATATCATAAATTTTTACCTATATTTCATATTTCTTTTTGCATATATGTTATCACTTTGTTTCTATATGTGGAAGCTTGTTATTGGCTCTTCGCTTCTATTTTTTGTTACTATTAGAACATATTATAGCTGTAAGCCTCCCAAATATGTAAAAAAAAAAAAAAAAAATAAAATAAAAAAGTAGATGAGATTAAAATAAAAAGATACGGTACGCGCTACGGGCGGGTCGGAAAGTGTATGTTGCCCCGCCGACTCACGCCGAAGTTAAATTGTGCATATTAACCTAATTGCAGCGGTCCATTTGCGAGACGCCTGTACAATATCTTGCCATTTAATTATACCCTTAGTTTAAAACTATAAAATTAGTGAAGGAATTTATTAATATAAAAGTTGAAGCTAATAAGTCCATACTGCTAATTGATGAAGCTTGCTTCATTAAGCTCAGCTCTGCGATGCCTCTACCTTCAATTAATTTATTCTGAACACTGGTTTACAAGCAACTCAGGACTCAAGATGTTACAACAGGAACGTCTGAAATAAATAAGGAGTAAAGACTGCTCCACGCAATCTGAAAATAAAAATAAGTTTTAAAATACTGGAACTTATAAGTCCAAATTAATTTCAAAGTTGCAACTCAGGACCCAACTGTTATAACTCACGGGCTTGTTAGTATTTAAGTATAGTAAATATTTAAATAATAGTTTATTGTAGTTTGATAATGACTCAATATGTATAATATGGGACATTAGACATTGAACATCATGTTAATCCAAGGTTAAACTACACCTCGCGGTTGGGACCGCGGAAGAGTGCTTCGGCGTACCCGCTGTCCCGGCATTATAGCGGCCCGCAGGAACACCCCCAGGTTTTTAGTGGGTATCCCCGCCGGACCCATCTTCGGTGGGGGAGTCCCACATACCCCCCGGCGCAGGGTTACGATGCGTAATGAATTTTTCCCGGGATAAAAAAAGGTTTTAAACTATATCTTGAAATTTGGAATACAGGCAGGTTTTATGACGCTCCTGGGCTAAGAATGCATTTTGCTGAGCGGATTACAGCAAGAGCAAAAGCTTGTTTAAATTATTTTGCACGTTGTTATCTATTTAAAGATATAAAAGGGAATAGTGACTGACTAACTGTTCTACCGATGCGCAGCCTAAACTGCTAAACGGGTTTGGTTGAAATTTTGAACACAGGTTTTATGACGTAGACCTCCGCTAAGAAAGGATTTCGGCATGCAGGCAAAGCCTCGAGCATAAGCTAATAACATTAATAAAGTTAAGGACTAAACTCAACGTCCAGCGTCAAATTAATCATTGATTTGGAACTCAAAACGCCTGGTTTACTTTAGGCTGAGCTTTGATTATGTTAACAGTTTCCAATCCGTCGCTATTTTCGCTGTAAACTTTCTAATGGAACGAATACATTAAAACTGTTGCATTATTTAATAAGTGCAGTTTTTCTTTGTGAGCTAAAGTTTGGACTTTGGACAAAGCACTGCAGATTACTTCCATTCTTCCCCCTGATTTGTCCCCCTATTTTTGGGGGCATATTCGTTTTTTTTTAAAGAAATATCACATCAGGTTATAAATTAGTTCATGGGATTCAGCGGGTCTTAATGCTTTTAATAAAATCCCCTAAAAAGTGTACCTTATAACTATTTGTATACCTGGATGTGGTTTTTATATTTTGAAATACTAAATATCTAAATAATGCTAATAAATGATTATTTATTATTAGACTAAGATCAAGATCTTGTACGAAATGTCATATTATAAGAACCGTTTCCCAATCATAATAATGGCTCATAGAGAAAATATCCTGTAATGGCTTTATGTCATTGCCTCGCGTAGATCCCTTTTTACATGCTTTCGACAAAACTTTCGAAAAAACTAATTCTGTGTTAACGATACCCGCACATAAACAACAATGATTAGATGACGTCCCAGCAATTGAGGGCGCTAGTAGTCATACTAACTTCTTTTTATTTTTTTATTTATCTTTAAAATATTGTGACGATACCTGGTACATTAAGCAATGAACTACACAGTAATTAATAAATCTTGAGGATGTAACGTCGTAGTTTAATTGTACATAATATTAATAAAGTTTAATCATGTCCTTTCGCGCATCTTAGCCTTTAGCCTTGCTCGAGAAACCACATACTCAAGTTACTAGATTCATGTGTTTTTCCGTCTCGCAAACTATACGAAACCGCGAAAGTCCTAAGGTAAACACTAATATTCCAAAGTTTGTCTCGGGTAATCCGCACTCAAACATCATACGTCTTATAAACTTCCATACTTTACCACATTCAAAGCAAAACTTCGCCTTTTCCCCGCTTCATTAGAAATAAACATATTTCTCTAAATGAATAGAAATATTTTATATTTACTTATGCTAGCGGCTTCAATCAGGTAAAGAAATTCTATCTTGATTTCTTTAGTTCCATAGTTTTAGCTAGATATTGTTTCTTTATGTGTATTTTTTTATGTTTTCTTGCCGTGAATAAAGTGTTTTCTATTCTATTCTATTTCTCTACTTTAGCGACAGTCTAAGTCATAAAACCTTACTGTGTACCTAATTTTAGAGCAATCCTTTTGGCGATTAAACCTGCGTGTTTGTTTTTATACCAGACGGACACGCTTTTCTTTTACATAATATTAGTTCAGAAAAGATGTTCAGTTTATCTTAATTTGGATACAATTTGAGCCGTACTATTGAGTTAACCTTACTTAAAGTTCAGGTATATACCACAAATCACATTACTCCGTGGTATATACATATTTTTTTTTTATAAGTGGCAAATGCCTTTATTGAGAAAAACAAACTAACAATACTACAGCTACTACAGCAGTAAAGAACACTTTTATTAACCACAGATCGGCCACAAGCCGATCTACAGAAAATCCAAGTGCTCCAAACCACTGTCAGTTGGCAGAGTGCCCAGAATGCTGGCAGCATTGCCACGTTGAATGGCAATACTTATACGTTGGGCCAAATATACCCCAGCATTTTGGTCACACGTCGCCTCGACCAAGCGCTCAGATAAATTTTGGAAAATGCGGTGAGCTCCCGGACCCCAAGGACCCAAAGTCTCTACCCCAAACGGCTCAAAAATGTAACCGCTATCGAGGTTAGCATATTTACGCCGCTTGAGCCGCTCAGCAGAAACTGCCGCCGCACCAGCCGCAATTTGAGTCTCTGGAAGATGTGAGGGCGCCAGTGTATCAACGCAAGTCGCGTCCCACACTAACGGCCGACCTAACTTCCAGGGAATCAAAGTCATACCGTCAGGTCTTTTACCATCGTCACGCATCAGACCATTCGGTTCGAGAATGGCTGCTACATTGGCGCTGGTAAAAGCCCGGCGAATGATGTCGTTGAGACTGGAGTGGCGGGAGATTCGGCCAGCGCTCCGAGAACATGAGAGACCATGGTGACCGAGTTCGTCGACTGCATTACCACACTGACAGCGGTGACCTACATAACATGCTGCACCCAGGCGCAAACAAACAGCTACACGAAAAGCAGATGAATCTAAAAGATTACCAGTATTAATGGAAGGGATGGCTTGCAACCAAAAACCAGATTCCCTAACAGAGACTGCTAGAAGTCGGGCACGGTCTGACGAGTTGGGACACGTTTGTATTAGACTATTCCGTGCCAACTCGCAGAGAGGCCCATCCCACAGTCTCTGTGAAGATGGTACTTTAGGTAAATCGGTATTGGCGCAAGCTGCAACCCAAGCATTTTTTGCCTCAGCTGAATTAGCTATAGCCAAAGATAATGCGGGGTCTCGCGAGGGAGCGAGTATTTTTTGAATGAGATTGTCCGAACTATGCACTGAGGACAAAAAAGCCGGGAGAGCGACACTAGAAATTTTACGGACCCCCAGGCCCCCAAACCTGATAGGTAAGGAGGCTTGAGACCAAGCCCTGTCATCCAAGCTCAAATTCAGGACCGACATCAGGGTATTTTTTATACATATTTGTATGATAATATGCTCGTGTGCATGTTGACTTTTAGACGTCTGCTTATTACAAGTATTTGAGCTAAAATTTGGTATGAAAATAATATTATGTAAACGTACATTCGTGCATGTTACATAGGCCCACAGGTGTGCAAAATCAAAACTGACTCAATTTTTTTTGGTATTTTGACATCAAAAATTTGCAAAATCTTTTTAGGCAACGAACTAAAGTGAAAGACTAAACTCAATCTTAGGTGTACTGATAAATCGTTGATTCCTCGAAAATGGAAAAGTTAAAGAACCCCATAGACGTGAATCGATTTTAATTTATTCCAAAACAGCTCGTCATCATAGCTGATAAAGAAAGCTTTTCCCTTAGCCATAAAGGGATCTATTTTTAGATAGGTGCCATGATCGAAATTGATTTTCTTGAGCTGACGGTTTTCGCGGGGTTACTTAAACAGGGTAACAAAGGCCAATAGCCCAGTCAATGAGTGCCCAAAAAGGGTATGTGGATCGAAAAGTCGAAAGCAGAAAAACTAACTTAGTAACTTTGTTTGGACTAGTTAGGAGATAAACATACTAAAAGTCCCCACCCCTCCGAGGTGAGCCCGAGGGGGGGAGGCCGAAGAAGGTCCCATTTTTAGGTTTTTTGCTTATATGTCAAAAACTGTGCGTTGTGCCATATTTTGTGGTACTACATTATTAAACCTCATAAAATTTTCTACAACTTCGGCCTTGACACTTTTTATCTATCTCCAATCGTTGTCCAGCTATGAGCTTCCAAACATGGTCTATTTTGAAAACGCTTAAATTAGTTTTCCATACAAAGTCAGTAAAAAAATCTTAAAAATAAAATTTGACCAACTTCTGGTTATCGTATCATAATGAAACTTTGCAAATGTCTAGAAATCTGATGACAATTTAATAATCTGGTACCACTGAGCTGATCTGATGATGGAGCCAGGATGTGTCTAATGAATGTACTAGTTGTGTCCAGCGGTTTTACTCAGTCTTCAGTTAGTAGCAGGTTCAGTTAGTAGGTATATGTATGTTATTCAAGGGTCTAAGCTATCCATATAAAATTTCAGGTCGAATCGGTCCATCCGCTTAGGTGTGAAATAGTAACAAACATACATACACATACATTTTTACAAACTAAAGATATTCAAGTATCTAACTATACTCGAAATCTGGATCGATATAGTATTTCTTCAAGTTATCTCGTGGCGGAACACAATCCCAAGGACCACTTTGGCAACCCGGTTTTTTCCAGTGGTAACTAGTCACGGCCGAAGCCAAAAGGCCTACCAGCAAACGTGACGCCACACAGGTGGGACAGGGGTCGCGGTCCGGGACGAAATTTTTAAGCTATTGCATAGCTTCTATCGCGGGCCTTGAGCGTGGGGACCGAATCCAGAAATTCCGTAACGAAAAAACCTAACACCCCCCACTCCGACCGGCACAGCGGTGATACTATAATTACATAAGTTGATAAAAAATGCTATGCAATAGCTTTACCGCAGCAGTCTCCGAGTGCCACACGTCTTTTTTTTATTTTTGAATTTGTACGTAACCTATCATTTTTATTTATCGGAAGGTGTGGCGTGAAGATGAGGAGGCCTATACCCAGCAGTGGGTGGATACGGGCTGAGTAGATAGATAGATAGATCATTTTTATGAAGCAAACGCGGCAAGAAACAAAATGAAGATTTCGAGCGCTTTTTACCGTTCCGTCCCACCTCTGTCTGTTGCCAGCTTATGTATGAAAAAATAATTATATTAGTAGGTAGTAGCAGTGGCGGATTTGCCCTAAGGCCCAGTAGGCCCGGGCCTAGGGCGGCCAGATATTAGGGGCGGCCAATCGAGACAAAAAAATCACTGATGACAAGAAATAACTAAAAATACGTAAATATTTTAAAGGTGCCATGGGTTTTTCTCGGCGGCTCTGCTCTATAATAAGAATATTTATTTTCTCACCGCTCAGAACACATCTTTTGTAGCCTGAAATATAAAATTTTCTCGGCACTCGCAGCTAGCTGCTCGCGCAATTATAAATAGAATATTATGTATTTTGCTCACCACTCAGAACGAGCTCATTGCACACAGTACCGGCGTTAGGGTGGGGCGCGGTTGGGCGACCGCCCAGGGCGCCGGATAAAAGGGGCGTCACAGGCTCTATAATGGGGCGCCCGCGGCGCCCCATTCGTTCCGAAAAATTCAATATTCTCGGTGCTCGTAGCAAGCTGCTCGCGCTTTTATAAGAACATTTAGTTTCTTTGCCACTCGAAGGAAGATAAACGCAGATCATTCGTGCTGAAAAATTCAAAATTTTCTCAGCGCTCGCAGCGAGCTGCTCGCGCTTTTATAAATGAGAAAATTTACTTTTTTGCCATTAGTAGGTGATAATTGGGCATTCTGGCACAGTTTTTACATGCATCGTTTTTACTGCACTCCGTTCGCTTTGCTCTCTCCGTTCCGTTCAACGATGCATGTAAAACTGTGCCAGAATGCCCAATTGGTTTTCGGGAGCGTCAATAAAGTAAAATCTTTAAACGTTGGTAAACACCGTTCGCTAGGATCACTGCGTTCCGTTCAACAATGCATGTAAAAACTGTGCTAGAATGCCCAATTGGTTTTCAGGTCATCAGTGTTTTACTTCTTTGGTTCAGGATTTTAGAACGTTAATGAGGTAAAAAACTTTTGGTTAGTTTATATTACTTACTTAATTATTATAAAAGGATACTAGATGGTTTTTTGTAATCAGCCTCGAAGTCTCACACACTTGTTCACTAAACACAAAAATAAATTTTACTAAAAACCAAAATCAGAATAATGAAAATGGGTATGCTAAGGAACATCTCAATATCAAGGCCGTTTGCTCGTGTCTATAACCATGGCTGGTGGTACCTAGAAAGCATCCATTCTATCGCAAGGTGATTTTGCATCTTGCTACAAACGTGCTTAGGAAAATTTCATTTCTAGGCCGGTTGCTCGTGCCGTTCTCCAAATATGGAGTTTAACGACACCTAGAATTGATAACTCCATCGCAACAATATTGTAACGTTGTACAGAAAAACCAATGCAAAAGAATTTCAGCAATCTAGACCGTTTGTTCGTACCAGTGACCAAATTTGGTTGGTGACACCATGAAACGAGAGTCCTTTTGCAAGGCCACACACACAATAAATCTGATTTTTGTTAGTAAGACTAATATAACTTTCACAAAACACGACTTATTAACACAATTAGACTAAGAACTGTAATGGCCAATGGTTGGACATAGAGTTGACCGAAAGAGATTATCGATAAATTTTGTTACAGTACTTAGAACTATTTATCGATAAAAGTAACGTTGCACCCTGCAAAGTGTTTAAAGTAAGTATCTAGTAAAATAATAAATGTACTATTTGATTACCGTGATAATTAAAGATGATAGATCCTTTAAAATTAAATATACAACTTTGTATTATTGAACAAAAACATTATGAATATATATATAATTTTATAAAATAAACATAATAAAATGCCATTTTATTACATCTGGATTAATAGCATTCATAATCAATTAATCCTGCTAAGGTTAAGACATAAAACAATGCACACACCTGTTTATCGATATGTTAAATCCAAAAACAGGTAGCTGCACTAGTTTAATTTTGTTGAGTTAGATAAAAAAATATTGTTAACAATCACACGCTCCGATGTAACTTGATCGTTGGAGCTAACAAACAATAACATGGAAATATTTTAATCGCTTGTACAACATGTTTATTACGGCACCTGTTTTCATTGTCATAGCGCCTGTGGCTCAGTAGTAGAACTTCCTGCCGGATCCTAGGTTTGAATCCTCGCACAATAAATTTCTCATTAAGACGCTAAGTCATCGTGTTTACGTAAAACATGTAAATTCGGTTCTGGCTGTATCCTATAAGATATATAGGAACAGTGGTTAGGTTATGTTGCACACCTTGAAGGATTGTTGATAATAATATGTAAAAATATTTTTTTATCAACTGTATGAATTGATACTACCCACCTCATCTATTTCAATGTCTTAGGTACACGAAACGTGAATTACCTATATTTGTATTGAACAATAATTAACTGATCCTAACATTGTAAACCACTGAACATAGTCGCGCGTGAACATAGTTTTATTGCAATGGAAACGCTCACATTTGCGGCTTTCTTTGAGCGCTATGTTTAAAATATCAAAGTAATGCCGAAAGAAAATAATGTTATTTTACATATTTTCAAGGAAATGCCATAACCAAACGCTGCAATTTATTAATTTGCTTACGTTTCAATAAAAACAGTGGTAAAGAACAATTTTCCCATTTTCATAATTATTGTTTTATGAAAGTACTAAGAAAATAAAACATTTTTGTTAATTTATAAATGCTTACAACACCTGATAATGGTGTATTTAATCGGTTTATCCGTTGAACAAAATTAATTAAGTTCGCGGCTCCGATCAAGAAGTACCAGAAGATCAAGAAGCATCAGAAGTTCAAGAAGCATCAGAAGATCAAGGCTCAAGAAGTTTCCATCTGCAAGTTCCTGTGCCGGCTCTACGTGATAGCGCTCGCCGTCAGCTGTCGCTGTTATCATCAACCGCTGGCTCGCGGCTTGACCGTGACCTTCCGTACCTAGCCGTCACAGCTGATCCGCCACAACGAAGATTCGCTGCGTTGCAATCATGTTCGTGAGTTTATATTATAATTTTATTCGATACTAGTTTATGCTCACGGTTTTTCTGTTATGCATATAAGCATGTGTAATCCTTTCTTGGTTCTGATACGTCTTATGTGTATTCCAAATTTTAACACTATCGGTTTGGGGTGATGTTGATAGATCAGTCTCTCTTTATATATTATACAGATTACACTTTATATTTTTTTATAACCTGTGTATTAATTATTACTCGTATTGTCTCGCAGGTCTGAATCCGAATATTCCGACACATACAAGGCTCGCTGCAAGAAGGACCCTCCGACCGAGTCAATCTATACGGACAACGACGAAGCCACCACATCTTCTGGAAAAACGTATGTACTACTTTATTTAACTAGCTGTTTTATTAGTGCTCTAACTATGTATTATCTTTACAAGGAAAATTGTTTATTTACCATAGTCATTTTGCATACTGTTCTCTATGTCTACTATCTTGCAAACAATTTAGTTTGGGCACAGATAAAAGAATACTAGGTTTGGGGTAAAAGCACAGCGCACAAGTTTAAAATGGTGTATTAGAATTTGTATGGTTTAATATTCAACCTTATAATGCACAAAATAAAAGATACATTAATCTTGATATTTTCCTTTTACAAAAGGCGTTGTAGGGCAATATATGAATAACTAGTTGGGCCCCGCGGTTTTATCTGCTGTACTGTAGCTTATGTGTTATTCCAGTGTCTAAGCTATACCAAATTTCAGCTCAATCGGTTCACCCGTTTAGACGTGAAAGAGTAACATACATCCATATATCCATTTTTACAAACGTTCACGTTTATAATATTAGTAAGATAGTAAGATTATAAAATGTAATATACAAAGATTTAAATACCTAAATTTTATTTATGCTAACATTTTATTCTCTTTTCAGGAACAAGAAAGTTGCAAAGCGCAAGGTGCCAACGAAGGCGGCTTTGAAGAAGGTACCGACGGTGTCAGCAAGCAGGACTGTGTCTGACCTGGGGCTGGACTCCGACAGCGACACTGATGGTGCCACACCAAGAAAACGAGCTACTCCACCCTTACAATCGTCGCTAACGCGCCGAGTCGCTGACGGCGTCATTCGGCGAACGGCCACCTTATCGGGTGATGTTTACATAGAAGTTAAAGTATATAACAGTAAGGACATTCAGTCCGTTCCGCCTGTTGATCGTTGGCAGCAGGCGCTTGTATCGTTAAAGTTTCAGGGCGGAACGGACTGTCCGGAGTTTAATACTATAAAAAAATTTTTGAAACAATGCAAGGGATCCTTCACAACTGAGGGCACTTTTTTTGCAGAAAAAAAGAAATAGTTTTTTTTCTAAATTTTTTATTATTTTTTATCTTAAATAATTATCTCTTATAAATTACTTTTCTAATTTTATTCTTCATAATTCAGAAATTAAAACTATAGGAAAGTGTCCTTACTGTTATATGCTTTAGACATAAGTTCCTAATTGATTTTATAATTATTAGGTATATCATTGTTTTTATAAAGTATCTTACTGTTATACGGTTGCTAAATCGAGCTTAAGTTACTATTGAGGGTCAAAGTAGCCAAATCTCATACACAGTATTTTCAAAATTATGTTATGTAGGTACAACGCGTGATAGGTTGATTAATTATTGTGTTTGATTGATCATTTCATTATAAGCAAGTTAACCTTATTCAATAGTTAGAACAATGCCTAAAACAATTTTTTGTACTGTTTGCGACATACAAGTCAAAAGTAAAGCTTTTGCTGGTCATTTAAAGAGTATAACACATAAAAACAATAGTTCAGTAAATGAGAGTAATGGTATTGAAAAAATTAGTAGCGCTTTTCGCGGCCGCATATCGTCATACCGCGTATCGCATAGCAACTCGTCTAGCGCTGAGCCAGACGAGCAGGCAGATAAGGAGCGCGCACGCGTTCCTTTCGAGTATTTGACTCTCTTGCGACGCAGAGTAAGGACTTTGCTTCAGGCACGAATGCAAACCTACTCTAGTCTCAAGGTTATTTTCGAGTTATTTTCTGAATTTATCTTGCATAAAGATAACTCAAGTTCAATAAAATCTTTTGCAACAGAAAACGTAGTCCTGCATCAACATTTTATATTTGATGATTTTTTTTCTGATATCATTCAAACAATCAGTAAAAAAGTTGACGAATTCGAAGACAGAGATAGTGGCTGGGCATTTGTTCGTAACTTGTATTTAGAGGTAAACTTAAACAAATTTAATCCCTTGCGTGCCTCAAGCTACATTGAATTGCCTAAAAGTATCAAGTCTAAACATGCTTGTATCAATGTTCAGAACAGAGATTCTTTTTGTTTCTTGTGGTGTATAATGGCATCGTTATTCCCTGCAAAGAATAATTGTCAGCGAATTTCTGCTTATCCACATTTCGATCCTATTCTCAACACTGAAAATATGACTTTTCCTGTTGGTTTCTCTGACATTCAAATCTTTGAAAAGAATAACCCCGATATAAGTGTAAATATTTATGGACTCAAAAAGAAATCTGTAGTTGTTGGACCTCTTTATAAAACAAAACGTCGTAAAAAACATCATGTTAATTTATTATTACTTGAAAACGGCTTACGTTCTCATTATTGTCTTATAAAAAATTTAGCAAAGTTAATTCGTAGTCAGATAACTAAACATCATGCAAAATTATTTTTTTGCGAAGAATGCATGATATTTTTTGATAAGGAAGATAAGCTGAACTCTCATGTTTGCAGTGGTGTGTCGACTATTCTTCCAAATGAAGGAACTGTAGTTCAGTTCAAACATTACGAAAGAATGCAAGATATGCCTTTTGTGATATATGCCGATTTTGAATCCATATTAAAGTCTGTAAACAAGAGCTCTATTACTAGCGGTACTACATCTTTACACCAACACGTGCCAGCGGCGTTTGCTTACTATGTTGTTTGTGCATATGATAGTTCGCTTAATAAATATATATCCTATCGCGGTGCTGATTGTGTTGAAAAATTTATAGAATACATAACGCGTGACATAACTAACATTCACAATATTTATCAATCCCCGGTAACAATGAATTTTACTAATAGAGATCAAACTAACTTTGATCAATCGTCACATTGTTTTCTTTGCAATACATTGTTATTTGATGATAAGGTCAGAGATCACTGTCATCTTACAGGACGTTATCGCGGGGCAGCTCACTCTTATTGCAACATTAAGTTTAGACTACCAAAATTTGTACCAGTATTTTTTCACAATTTAGCTGGTTATGACAGTCATCTGTTCATTCGAGAATTAGGAAATCTACCTGGTAGAATAAAAGTCATTGCAAAAACTAAAGAGAATTACTTATCATTCACAAAATTTTTTGAAATGAATGATCAGGATATTATGTCAGTTCGTTTTGTTGATTCTTTCAAATTTTTGGGGACAAGTCTTGAAAAGTTAGTTGCAAATCTAAACAAAGATGATTTTGTACACCTACCGCGTTTTTTTAGCACTGAAAATAATTTTAGATTAATGCTTCGTAAAGGGGTATACCCATACGAATATATGTCAGCTTGGAATGTATATGAAGAAAAAGAACTTCCTCCAATAGAGTCATTTTTTAGTACATTAACCAACAGTACGATTTCTGATTCAGACTATGCACATGCTAAGAAAATTTGGAAATCCTTTAAAATAAACAATTTAGGCGAATACACTGACTTATATCTTAAATCAGACGTATTATTACTTGCAGATGTATTTGAAAGTTTTCGAACTACTTGTAAAAGAACTTATAAATTAGATCCTGCTTTTTACATAACTGCACCGAGTTTGAGTTTTGATGCAATGTTGTTAAAAACAGCAGTAAAATTAGAGCTTATTACTGATTTAGAGATAATTAGAATGATTCAAAAAGGTATTCGCGGTGGCATTTGTTTGTGTTCTAACAGACATTCTAAGGCTAATAATAAATATTTAGAAGGCTATAACCCGTTAGACAAAGACAACTTCATAGTTTACATTGACTGTAACAATCTCTATGGTTATGCTATGTGCTCTTATTTGCCGCATTCAAACTTCAGATTATTAAGTGAATCAGAAATTAATACAATCGATTTTGTCAGTATACCCCTCGATGCACAATATGGCTATATCCTAGAAGTTGATTTAGAGTATCCTGAAGTTTTGCATAATCTACACAACGATATCCCATTCTGTGCGCAAAAGTATATGCCACCTGGTTCGAAAGATTCAAAGTTAATTCCAAATTTACATGATAAATTCGAGTATGTTATTCATTATGAGCATCTTAAAGTGTGCTTGAACCACGGTCTTAAGCTAAAAAAAATCCACAGAGTCATAGAATTTAAACAAAGTCCTTACTTAAAACAGTATATAGATATGAACACTGAATTGCGTAAAAGGGCAAAATCTACATTCGAACAAGATTTTTTTAAACTTTTAAACAATAGTATTTTTGGTAAAACCATGGAAAACACTGAAAAATATGTCGATGTTAAATTAGTTAACCAATGGACTGATGATAGAAATAAGACAAATAAAACTATAACAGCAGAACAATTAATAGCCAAGCCCAACTTTCGTAATGCAACTATTTTTACTGAAAACTTTGTAGCTGTACAAATGAATCCAGAAACTATCTCTTTGGACAAACCCATATATATTGGATTCGCGGTTTTAGAAATTTCTAAATCTCATATGTACGATTTTCACTATTCTGTTATGAAACCTTATTATGGAGAAAACATAAAATTGTGTTATACTGATACAGATAGTTTTCTTTATTCCATAGAAACCAAAGATTTTTATGAAGATTTAAAACTATCTTTTTTGACTTACTTCGACACGAGTAATTATCCTCAAAATAATATCTATAATATACCAATCATAAACAAAAAAATACCGGGTTTATTCAAAGATGAATTCGGAGGTAAAGTCATATCTGAATATGTTGGTTTAAGGTCTAAATTATATTGTATTAAAACAACACAAGATGAATTTAAAAAAGCAAAAGGTGTCCAAAAGTCTGCTATAAAAAATGTACATTTTAAGGACTACTATAAGGTACTCCTAGACGATAAATTAATAAGAAGAAAAAACATTATATTTAAATCATTAAAACATATCATTTTTACACAAGCTCAAAACAAAAGTGCGCTCTCGGCTAGAGACGACAAACGTATTATTTTGAGAGACAAAATTACTACTTTATCTTATGGGCACAGGGATGCTTTCTTTTAACTCATTAGGTACTCGTTTTGTGTATTTCATTGTAGTTTGTACGTGAGAATATAATGATGTAATATAATAGGTTTATGTCGTAGTATAATATTGTCTACAATAAAATTTAAAAAATCAATATTATCAATGTATTCTTGTTGTTATTTTAATTTGTGTTAACAGAATAAAATAAGCAAAAAATCCTGTATTAATTGTAAGCTAACATATTGTGTAAGATAAATTAATAACATTTATAATTAACATTTATAATAAATATTGTTGTATAAAATTTTTTTGTCTTTTATTTAAACAGATCTCTTAGTATAGTTATAAAGCACTCCTATGAAACATGTTATAACATGTTGTCAACACGTGGTGTAGGTAACATTATTTTACTGTTGATATTATGAAACATGTCACAACATGTCGAAGGTTCTGATTTAGTTCAAGCAAATGCTTTGATGATAGTAAATTAACCGAGTTCAAATTACGTAATACGATATTGCATAAACACCTGCGCTGCATTGCGCGGATTTTATTATTCACTTCATTAGAGTCACTTGTTAGCGACACTTGTTCTTCTTTTATAAAAATGGATTTAACTGTAAGTATTAAGTTATTCTTTTAGGTTAAAATTGAATCCAAAATTTTCTTTACTGAAAATTATATAATATTAATTCTATGTTTGTTACAGAACGAGACACAGGTGCAAGATTATTGGGTTCTGCCATGCGGGCAAGATCCATTAGCCGACTGGGACGAGCACAATGAAAAAATGAAGAAACAGCTGGCCGCCGAAGCTGCAGCCGAGGCCGCCGCCAAGAAACAGGAATCTAAATTAAAAAAGCGCAAGAAGAAAGAAGCATTATCTTATGTAATAACGAAAATGCCACAAAGAGGACGACGTGTCTTAAAACTTCAGATATATGAATACAACGAGCGGATAGACACCACTTGCGAAACGATTAGAGTGCAATATTCTGCAGTGGGAACATGTGATGAAATAATGGACCTAGCAGAAAATATAGTAGGCAAAATATCGACAAAATTAAGCGATAATTTAAATGATTAGGTACAGTAAAAAATATTATGTAAAAAGTTAGATATAAGATATTTTAAATAAATTTTATTGTGTGTAATTATTTTTGTCTTTTATTTCCCTATAGGTTAGATATTTATTAAAAATAATGTTTCATTATTAGATCATAATTAATTAATAAAATTTAATTTAAGATTTTATATAAATAAAGAGAACAATAATAATAATTATACACATATACAATCTAATTATGACATCAATAATGAATCATCATTTTGAAATAAAATTCAGGTATTTTAAAAATAATTATTTATTAAAATCATAAAAATATATTTCTTACAATAATAATCATTAGTAACACACACACACACACACACACACACTTTATACATAAATAATTGTGTTATTACAATTAAAAGCTTAAATTAAATTTATAAGTAAATTATAATTAATTAGAAAACAATTCAAAACTATCTATATTATTATCGTCATACCATTGTTTAATACACATTACATTTTTTAAAGCACAATACTTAGTATGATTTGCACAAGTAATACAATATTGTTGATATTCGGAAAAAAGTTTTGACAAATTAGGACACCCTTTTTCTCCTATATCCACCACTTCACAGTCATTACACAGATTATGGATCCATTTTATTTTCTCTAAGCCCTTGGTGAAAATTTTTTTCTCTTTTAAATATGGCATGATAATGCGTTTAAATTCTTTATAATCAATGTGACCATTACTCCAACGAATGCCTCGGTTAATTTCAATCCATCTCACATGTTGTCTTTCGTTATTTGTCAAGTAGTGATACGAATAAGGAGGTTTAACCAAAAATGTTTGAGTATGATTTTTATATGCAATAGCCAGTTCTTTAACAATAAATTGATTACACGAATCTTTAAATCCCTGGAGATCAACAATTATTGTATCTGAATTCATGATAACTTTTTCACAATATTGCTCAATGGTTTGTATTCTACAATACAATCATTAAGAATAAGACAATACGCTGTTGTATTTTCAGGAAATTCTGAATCCGCTTCAAGGTCTACACGCACATCAATTGGGCCACTTTTCAGTAATTCGTTTTGACGCGAACAATCAATCACAAATAATGGAGCCTTATCTTTAAAATCCTCAAAACCTAACAACGCTTCTGGTCGACGATTATAAAATGAATGCTGGAACTTTGCGTATTGTTCATATATTAAAGAATATTCCTCTCTTCGAAAATCAGTATTTAAATTTTCATATGGAAAGTAACATGAATTCAAGAATACTTTTACATTGCGTAAATAACAGTGATCAAATTGCGACATGTCTTTGTGCGGTTGCCTTTTGCGATCTGTTTGTAATCCGATAATTACAAAGCGAGGTTTTTCTATTTGCGATGATGTTTTAATTGACCAAGTATGTTTCGATGATTTTGGAAGTGCTGGGTATTCATAAAGATCCCAGTTTCTAAACACCATATTAATTGCTCGATCTCTCTCTAAATGCTTAAGTAAGTTTATTCTTTCCCGATCGGACACTTTGATATGTGGTACGCGCCAAACTATTTTTTTAATATCAATGGTATCACTAACAAGTTCTCCTGTGCCTACCTTCAATGAGTTTAAATTTGTGTTACTACGCAGTAAAATTAATTCATGTTTACAATTTATAATTATTTTTTGATAGTCTTCTGCGAATCCTAAAATTCTACTTAGTGGAATAGATACTGAAAAAATTCCAGAATAGGTACTTTTCGTACCATTAATATCCCAACCCCAGAATTTTGATGATTTTGACTCATTTTCGTTCATGCACAAAAGAGACTTCATAGTTGTTGTTATCCCAGCATTTTTAATTTTATCAATTTCTACTCCATTTAATTCATATCGAATGTCTTGGAAGAAAAAAAGGGCAGGATTATTCGTGAAGTTAACTTGACTAACTTTTGTTTTGTCGCTTTTGTGTACATTAACATAACCTTCTAAGTATAGTGTACTTGCTGACGGTAATATGTATAAATCTTGTTGGTTGATAGGAATGCGTATTTCATCATTGACATTAAAGCTGGTTACGTATGGCTTATATGAGTGATATTCAACACTCTCTATTGTGTTGTCGTGGACAACAGGATCTGCTATACTTAGAATACTCATTTTAGTAGTCCAATCAATTTAAGAAATTGTCTGTTTTCTTTGGTTAACCTTATCTTAGGTGTTCGCTTGGCGATGGTAAGTTTTGGAGTGATGTTTTTCACAGGTGTGGTCGAGTTTTTATTATTAAAATTAATCATTTTTTCTTTATATGTAAGTATAACTGTATATCTTCACCTCGTAAGTTAACCAAATTGTTTTCAGCGTCCACAATTCTTATAGTAATAGAAGTGACACTGCTTTGATTAACTGGAAAGTATATGACGTTATTAGGTATTTCTATGATTCTGTATCCTGGAGGCACGTTTGGTGCGAATTCGTGGATTATGTGACTAGGTTTTCCGTTTACATAAGAACCACTCACAATATCACATTCAATCCTTAGCACAGTTGTTGATAGAATGCTGACTGGAAATTGAGATTCGTGTAATATATTTGCTTTAAGTAACTCCGCCCCAAAGCCAAGAACTTTCCCCAGAGTACAATCTTTTTCGAAATGAATGTCTTTAGTACAAAATATAGATGTTTTTAAAGTATTGTTGTTACATATCAATTTAAACGAACAATCTTCAATATGTTCTTTTAAATAATCACTAATGTCGTGGAGTTCATATGAACCTTCTGGTATTTCAATTAATTGGTCACCATAATAAAATTTGTTATTTCGATCATCTATATTCGGTATTGAATTAAATGTAGAAAAATACAATAATCCACATTCATAATCTCCTTCCAATGGCAAGGCAGGTGAATAATTTGTAGTGGAAATTGAAGAAAAACTTGTTATTGAAAGTGTGAAAGACATTTTGCTACTAACAGTATGCGATTAAAAACATTTATTTTATATCACGGCTTCTCCAATATTTTTTTAAAAATTTTAAACATAAATGACCGCAATTAACAGTATCAAATCCTTGATATTGGATATAATTATATAAAATATCTTTACATTTTAAGTATTTGATGAGCTCTAAAGGTGGTTTAAGATCGCCGAAACTGTCAAAATATTCACAATATTGTTTATTTTTTACATACGCTACCCAGTGAGTGCCTTCACTATTTTTGTCGTCTAAATTGACTACAGCACATTCGATATGTTTTGGAAATTTAGGTAAATTGTCTCTCATATAAACTCCTCTGAAATATGGAATGTCACCTGCATGTTCTAATATATCAATATCAGTTAATGCTCTTCTGGGCAGCCTTTTACTCAGTTTTTTGAATTTCTTAGATACAAACCACTTCCTTTTTTGTATGGTTTAATATACATGCCTTTTCCTAAAGCAATGGCCTCCATTGTCCTGTTATGGCGTTCAGCTTCTTCTAGACTTTTCTTAGAAGCTTTATAGTCATTGACCGCTTTCGCTATACCTGCAGCACCCCCTGACAGTGCACCCAATGCTGATAATCCCGCAAATATTGGAATCAAAGGCAAGATTCCTCCAGTTTTAGGAATTGGTATTATTCGAGGTAAATTGAAATTTTTGTTAGAAAATAACTTTTTTGCCACTGAATATGCAATCTTTATTGCGGAGTTGTTGCTCTTCGGTTTGAGTTTCTTTAAATGTTTCTTTATTTGACTAATGACTGAGCTAAACTTTTTGGTTCCAGCACCTACTTTAAGTTTAGTTTTCATTACTTTGTTCACTAACCATGAGGCTGCTTTTTCGCCCGTACTAGAATTTTTTGATTTCATTCTTTGTTTCGCCATATTCATTAACTGTAAATCTGCCTTATGTCTGACGTCTAAATTAGTGTTATTTGCATAAGCTATGTCGTGTTGTTTGCAAGCTTCGTCTAGCCCATTAACCCCTTTATCCCCTCTCAAGAGCCTTTCTTTAAGTTTGGTGCCGGGTCCGCAGTAATTATATCCAGGTAAATGAAGTTCACACGGTAAATTATTTATCAAAGTATTAACAAGTCCTCTTCCCTCCATTGGTTGTATGGTAATGAATATTAATTACGATTTTATGCAATTTTATACTATGATTTTATTTTTGTGAATCCATGAATTTTCATTTTCGTTCAAACCCAACCACTTTACAAATAGTTTATTACCTTTCTTTCTTATTACCTTTTCAATTAAATAGACGTCAGGATGTTTTGTTTTAAGAAGTTCTTGCTCATAGAATGCTCCTAATATAGGTTGTTTATGTTGATCTTCTATATAATAAGTGATTGGGGTGCATTTATCATTAATATCTTTAATTTTAAATATTTCTGTTGACCAATTAGGAGTATATCCTTTTTGAAAAAATCCCTTATACTTACTAATGCGAACAAAATCTCCTTGTTGAAATTTAGGTTTTTTGTTATTTACTTGCTTCTTTAATCGGAAAATATTATTTCTAATGTAAAATTCATTGGCAGCATTAACAGCAATTGGTTTACATTTTATTGTACTATGTGTAGTGTTATTATAATCACCAGTAATTTGTTCTAAAGGCTGTCCTATCCATTTATAATTACCAACTAAATTAAATGTTTTGTATAACCTATTCTTTAAAGTTCTAATTAATCTCTCAACAATGGAAGCCTTTTTAACTGAGTATGTAGAATAGTGGTTGATATTATATTTTTGCATCAAGCTTTTGAATTCATCATTATAAAATTCTTTTCCTTGGTCGGTTTGCAGATTTCTCGGCATTCTTCCATCTCTAAGTATATTTTCAAATGCTTTTGTTACTTCAGTTTTACATTTTGATTTTAAAGGAACAGTCCAAGAATATTTGGAAAAACAATCAATTACTGTCAATATATATTTAAAGTTTTTATTATTTCTACCAAAACTTTGCATATCAATTAAATCTGCTTGCCAAAGATCATCTATTGATTTCAAAATAACAGAACGCCTGACAAAGTTTCTTCGCACTTGTTTGTGAATCTCATCAACTATTTCTTTTTTGCTCATCTTTATAAATTTCTTTAGTTTGATGATTGGTTATATCTCCAGCATGTTTTAGTTGAAACTGATTTACTATCATTTGAATTTGAGCCTTTATATTTTTAATTTCTGCATCTATTTCAAGTTTATCATAAAAAGCTGTAAGTTTCTGGTCGATATATTGCTTGTTAGCAGCTTCATCAGGAGACACTGGTAATTTTAATCCTTTAAGTCTTGATGATCTCAAGTCATAATCACCACCATTATTTTTCATCAATTTCTCATTTAAATTTGAATCTCCTGATCCTCGTCGCATCCTTTTATGCACATAATGCCCAAATTTGTCCATGTTTTTTTTTTTTAATCTGCTCTCACCAAATTCTTTATGATGACTGAATTTATGAAATGTGTTTTTCTTTATAAATGAATAGAAATTTTCGATGATGATAATTTCTTCTTCATGCAATTTCTAGCGTATGATACCACATTCTCGTAATTCTTCAATAATTGATATTATTTCATTATCAAGACTGGTATTACCAGCATCACGAGAAGCTAAAAGTAGTTTTAATCTTTCTACGAGTTCATTTGGATCGTCCCAATAAACATAATCGGTATGTGGTTTAAATTTTTTCATCGAAGGCAATCCTAAACCAGTGTGTGGAAGACTTTCAGTACTTGAACAATTCTTAGCTAACTTAAAAAGTGGTTTTATGACTTTTAAATATTTGAGCCCTTTATTGCTTTTTATAGGCTTCCTTGGATTATAGTCACGTCTATGTGCATTGGTATCTAATAAAATTTTTTTGTATTCAAGTAAATCGTTTTCAGTCAATAAATCCATATTAGGAATTTTTTTAAACAGTAATTCATTTAGCCCAGGTGTTTTTTTATATTCTTTGTTTCCTATTAATATATTATCTCCCATTAGAGTTACCCGAGACGATCCCATTTTAAGCTTGCCACGATCTGATCTAATACCGAATGGAGAATCGCAGAATACTTCAGAACTTAAAGACCAGTTATAGTCATCAGGATTTTCTGCCGATCTAAACGATGATCCACTTGTATTTTGCTCATTATTATTATTATCTTCATCACTTATTGTATTATCTGAACTATTTTCTTCCTCTGAATAAGACTTGTTTATTACAGTTGCGTCAGATCTCCTACGTTTAGCAAAACTATCGCCACTATCTTCATTATATGATTTAAGTGTTGCCAAATCGTTAAATTCTAATTTCTTGGTGCTCCAATTCGGAGAATTTTTTCTGAATTCATTGTTAACCGGTTTATTCATTTGCACCATTTTTTCGAGTGGATTTGTCAATGGTTTAAGTACAGCTTCAATAGCGTTATCTGTATCTAATTGTAATCCTCGCATCAACTTAACTTTCTTTTTAACAGCGTCAGCTGATTTTACAATTTGTGCTTTTATGGATTTTTCCGAATTCATTTTAGTAATATAACTTAACTGTATGAAGTCAGGATAGAAAATGAAAATAATATTAGATACACGACGATAAATATAAAAATATTGTTACCTAATCAAATTGTACAAATGTGTCAAACTTCCTCCTATAGCATCCTTGATTTTTATTACAATCTTTGTTTATAACTAAAAAATCATAGGAAACACTCCAAATTTTGGCACACATTTCACGAAACTGTTTCCACGTCATATCTGTGTTGACGTGTTCATCATACACATGTTTGAGATTAATATCATCTTGCTTGAATAAAATAATAAGATTAGCATTGTCCCTAATAAGTTGTTTTGGAATTTTGCTATAAGTTTGATTCAGGTAAAAACAGTCTATATTTTTATGTCTTCCCATTGAAAAATAATCACGTACATGATCTTGTTTTTCACAGGCAACATCATCAAAAATTATTACAGAATTCGGTTTGGCTTCCTTTGGGTTCAAAACACTATCATGTTCGTGGAATTTTGAAAAATGCACTCCAGGTACCATTTTTAAAACATGTTCAAGATATACGTATTTTGGTTGGTATAGTGTTTTGGAATAAATATATACATTCAAAAATTGTAATCCATTTTCATGTAAGAGAAGACCCACTAAAAGGTTGGTTTTTCCACAGTTAGACGGACCGCAAATAATACACCGGATTGTGTTTGGTAAAAGTTTTCCATGCCTTTCAACTTCATGGCTCAATGTTGCACCCACTTCATCAAACTGCAAATTCTGAGGTTGTTTTACAAATATCATGTAGTTGTTTAAATGAGAGCTGATGGAGAAATGAATAATAATACAATATTCGATCACTATATATACAGGCACAAATCAACTCATATCTCTCGACTTTTAAGTCATCATGTCAGTCATTTCAGAAAAGTAAAACACTGACGACTTGAAAACCAATTGGGCATTCTAGCACAGTTTTTACATGCATTGTTGAACGGAACGCAGTGATCCTAGCGAACGGTGTTTAGCAACGTTTAAAGATTTTACTTTATTGACGCTCCCGAAAACCAATTGGGCATTCTGGCACAGTTTTACATGCATCGTTGAACGGAACGGAGAGAGCAAAGCGAACGGAGTGCAGTAAAAACGATGCATGTAAAAACTGTGCCAGAATGCCCAATTATCACCTACTGCCATTCGAAGCAAGATAAACGCACATCATTCGTGCTGAAAAATTCAAATTTTTTTCGGCGCTCGCAGCGAGTTACTCGCGCTTTTATAAATAAGGACATTTAGTTTCTTTGCCACTCGAAGCAAGCTAAACGCACATCATTCAACAGAACAAATCTAAATTTTCGCGGCGCTCGCAGCAAGCTGCTCGCGCTTTTATAAATAAGAATACTTATTTAGTTTCTTTGCCGCTCGGAGCAAGCTAAACGCACATCATTCGTGCTGTAAAATATCTAAATTTTCTCGGCGCTCGCAGCGAGCTGCTCGCGCTTTTATAAATAAGAATACTTATTTAGTTTCTTTGCCGCTCGGAGCAAGCTAAACGCACAACATTCGTGCTGAAAAATTCAAAATTTTCTCGGCGCTCACAGCGAGCTGCTCGCGCTTTTATAAATGAGAACATTTACTTTCTTTGCCACTCGAAGCAAGCTTAACGCACATCATTCGTGCTGAAAAATTCTAAATTTTCTCGGCGCTCGCGCTTTTATAAATAAGGACATTTAGTTTCTTTGCCACTCGAAGCAAGCTAAACGCACATCATTCAACAGAACAAATCTAAATTTTCGCGGCGCTCGCAGCAAGCTGCTCGCGCTTTTATAAATAAGAATACTTATTTAGTTTCTTTGCCGCTCGGAGCAAGCTAAACGCACATCATTCGTGCTGAAAAATTCAAAATTTTCTCGGAACTCGCAGCAACTGGAAAGGTGGATTTTTTTTCTAGATACGCCCATAATTTTGCCCATCGGAATCGGCCTAGAAAAAAATCCTGGAATTTTTTCCGTTTTTGTATGGGTTTGAATTGCTTTTTTAGGGGGCGCCGTAGAAATTTCGCCCAGGGCGCTGGTAATGTTAAAACCGGCTCTGATTGCACATCTTTTGTAGTCTGAAACGTAAAATTTTCTCGGAGCTCGCAGCAAGCTGCTCGCGCATTACAAGGTTTCTAAAATTTTATTCTATTCGGAACGAGTTTAACGCACACGTTCTTGTCAAAGATATAACATTTCCTATTTTAGAGATTCAAATTGTAGGTAAACATTGAAATGTACAAACCTACCTTGTTCACAAGAAAAAAAATTCTGGATCCACCACTGTTAAACACATTCGGTGCCACCGACTCGCCATGTGAGTTCACGTTCATTTTGTTCGCGAGTCGGTGGCACCGAATGTTTTAAGGAGTAAGTAGGAGTAGACATGTTATATACGACGTAGGTGCAGGTATTACATGGACTGGGGCCTAGGGCGGCCTAGACTGTAAATCCGCCACTGGGTAGTAGTAGTTATAAAGTATAGCTATTCAGTAATAATAAAGTAAAGCACTTGTATTATTGCTGTAGCCAACAGCTATACATGTTTAGAAACGGAATGACACCCTCGGGAACAATGTATCAAGCTAACTTTGTGAATCGTTCGCTCTGATTTTCTTCGTATATATCGTTAGACAAAGTTAGGTTTCACATAAATACTAACTCGACACATTACTGGTGGCTCTACTACAACTATTTACAAGAGAAATATTATATTCTCTTAGGCAACTGTTTTGCTTGTACGATATGATGTAATTTAATTCCTTAAAATAAAATCAAACACTTACTGCTTACTTTTTCAAAATGTTGTTTAGGACAAGTACTAAGGTATTAACCCCAAATTACCATTCTCAAATCAAATCAAATCATAAGTTTTTTTTGCTAGAATGCATAATTTTATCAAAGGTTGTTACATTGCTTAAACTAAGTCAGTGCAAAAATTAAATTTATAGCAAACATTATAAATATGTTAAAGTTATCCCGCCTTCTATGTTTAATCTGCTACAATCAACCGTAACGGCCGCATTGTTGCTTAACATCACGCGAGATGGTGGTCAGAAGTTAACCTATAATGAATAAAAAAAGTCAGTAGTTAAAAAACATAATGAAACAATTCAATACATTTATTGCACTAGCACCAAGCTCTAAGATTTGCTGGCAGGTTTCTATGAACCTTATTTTTATTTTGTTAAGTAGCTTCAGTAAAATGTTGATAAGTTAGTGTGTAGCTACACAGAGCGGTGTGGGCACACGGTCGACTGAGCTCTATCGATCTACAGGTATTTATACACTGCTTGCTCAATATACCAGCAGAATGTTGGAAGAAAAACGGTGTTTAGACGTGTTTGAATATTGTTGTGTCCTCTCCCTTGCACGAAATGATGAATTTTTATACTTTTTAGGGTTCCGTACCTCAAAAGGAAAAAACGGAACCCTTATAGGATCACTTTGTTGTCCGTCTGTCTGTCTGTCTGTCTGTCAAGACCCTTTTTCTCAGGAACGCGTGGAGGTAACAAGCTGAAATTTATAGGAAATACTAAGGTCCATTGCCTCATAGAGCTGTGAAAATTTCAAACTTCTAGGCCAACGCAATCAAAAGATATAGTCGAATATGTCGCATATTTCAGCTAATTTTCGACATTACCAAATAAATCAAAACCTACGGGGCACTTCCCATGAACTCAGAATCTTGAAATTTGGCACGAAGTAACTCCTTAGAGCACAAATAAAGGAAAAATTGCGAAAACCATACATTTTTATTTGCATCATATGAAAAAAATATTTTGAATAATTTTATACCTACTACCCCTTTTCTCATGAACGCGTAGACGTATTAAATTGAAATTCATATCAAATACTCAAGTCTATAATACCTTTAAACTGTAATAAAATCAAACCTCTATCTAAACGCATTCAAAAGAAACAGCAATTTTAGTCGCAATTTTAAACTCGCAACTACTCTCAAAAAATCAAAACCTACAGGGTACTTCCCGTGATCTTAGAATCTTGAAATTTGGCACGAAGCAACTCCTTAGAGCACAGATAAAGGAAAAATTGCGAAAATTGTACATTTTTAGTTACATCATAAAAAAAAATATTTTTCATAATTTCATACTTACTACCTTATTTCTCATGAACGCGTACAGGTATTAAACTAAAATTCATATCAAATACTAAGATCTATAATTCCTTTAAACTGTAATAAAATCAAACCTCTATCTCAACGCATTCAAAAGAAACAGCAATTTTAGCCGAATTTTTTAACTCGCGACTACTCTCAAGGGAATCAAAACCTACAGGGTACTTGCCGTTAACTCAGAATCTTAAAATTTAGTACGCAGCAACGTCTTAAATCACAGGCACAGGAAAAATTGCGAAAACTGTAAATTTTTAGTTACATCATATAAAAAAATATTTTTAATAATTTTGTATTTACTACCCCTTTCCTCAAGAACGCGTACAGATATTAAATTGAAATTCATACCAAATACTCAGCTTTATAATAACTTTAAGCTGTAAAAAAATCAAACATCTATGTCAACGCAATCAAAAGAAACAGCAATTTTAGCCGCATATTTTCAAACTCGCAAGTACTCGCAAGGGAATCAAAACCTACAGTATATAATACTATACCCACTTTTCCTTAGGGTTCCGCAGAAACCCGTAGGTTTGTACGGAACCCTCGGTGCTCGAGTCCTACTCGTACTTGACCGGTTTTATTTTGTGGCAAATGCCTTATTGAGAAAAACTAACAATACTACAGCAGTAAAGAACACTTTTATTGACCACAGATCGGCCACAAGCCAATCTACAGAAAATCCAAGTGCTCCAAACCACTATCAGATGCCAGAGTGCCCAGAATGCTGGCAGCAGTCTGAAACATTAATATGAAAAATTTGGTTTAAAAAAGTTTTATTTTATTTTTCATTCTAGGTTAGCCTTTTACTACGATGTCGCGTGATTTTAAGCGAGAATGCAGCCGTAGATGGTAGTTAAACCAACTCACACTACATCTACATCATTCTTCATTGACTCTTAGGCGGTGCGAATGAACACTTTTTACATTTTTTATTTATTAAAAAAATTACCACAGTTTTGTTTCCTTGTATATTATAGTCCTTAAAAAGAGTAGTTTATGTGAATTTTTAATTAAATAGAGGGAATTTATTGCCTAAAATCTGACACCAACGTATGTAAGTATCAAATGTTGGCTGCACAAACGATTACGTTCAAGAGCGGAATCGAGACATGATTCGAAAAAAATCCAGGTCTCACCGCCATTCCAAACCTTAGTCCAAGAGATGTTATTTTAAATAATCACTTGTCATTTTGGTGAAATGTAGAAATATTGAGTCAAAATAAAACAATTAAATGGTCACCTGTTACCAAATAGCTAAGCGGGAGACCAGCGGTAGAATGTATTCCTACATTCCCTCCCGGCCTCACGAGTTTCTCGAGTAGAGACGTCTCGGCCTAAACGTAGTATAGGGCCAGGGCCATGGCCAGGGGCGAGGTAGGGCGATGATATCTAGAGGGTCACTGGGAGTGAATTGAATTAAAATACTAAGGACCGAGTTGAGTAGCATACCATGGGGGAGGCCTATGTCGAGCAGTGGACGAACGTAGGCTGATGTTAACAAGAACAAAGTATACCAATAGCTCCTATACTAAAATAAACCTGCGGTGTTATCCGTAGGTTTCCGAGAGGAGTAAAATTATTTAAACTGTCGGCGACAAGCTCTCGCACTCGTAATGGAACGTAAATTGTACAAATATTTGTAGACTTCCAAACACATTTTTAACTGCAAGTCGTTTGCAACTTTGGCTTGGGTTTGTTTAGGCTGAAACCTTTTACTTTATGTTTAAGACTTTTGAATATTTTAACGAAGGCTGTTGTATATAGTTGAATTGTAACGATCTACTTGTTCATCCATCTCTGGCTTAAGATGCCATGCTGGAACATGGTCATAATCCTCTTGGCGACACAATTTTGTCTAGTGGGTGGTAACTAGCCACGGCGGAATCCTACCACTAGTAAAGCGAGTGAAAAAAACACAATAGATCCCAATGGGTCGACGTGTTGCTAGTTTATTTGCCAGCCCCCGTTGAGATAAGATAAGAGTGAAAAAAAGCGGTGACGGTGTTTTACAGATATTATTCAGCTAGTAGAAATGAAAAAGATCTCTATAATTTCCTTCCAATCAGTGGCTCTAGCATGCCATACGGAATCCCGCTGAAATGGCAAGAGTAGAACTGTCACCCCATACATTGTACTTTTGTGAATGTATGGGATGACAGTTCTACTCTTGAAGTTTTGTCGGGATTCCGTGTGGCATGCTAGAGCCATAGCTGGTCTGTTATTTTTCGGTTTTCATTGTCAGCTGTCTTTTAAGATTGTTTTATATTTATTAGAACTAGTTCTTGAAACTTTGTATGTGTGTGTATTTACTTCATATAATTATGTAAATCAATAAAGAGTTTCCTATCTTAATTATTATAATAATCTTAAGTGTGTGTGGCTATTCAAGAATTTGCAAAAAAATATGCTATTTCCGCGACTAGAAGCCCCGGAATACGTTTCCCCATTCCTTATCAATTAAACCTCTCCCATTAGTTAGAATCGGTCTGATCGCGACGGTCAAGTGCCCACTTAGACCGCGTTACACGATTGTTGGTTTAGGTCGCCTTGCCCTCTAGAGGCTTAATCTGTACCATTGGTTTTTGGGTCACGAGTCCAGACCTAATTAAGGTGATTTTGTGTTATTTCTGGCTGAGAGGTTTGAAAATATATTGAATAAGTTGTACTTCAAAATAACGCCATTTATGAACTGACTGCGCCCAGCGGTTTCACCCGCTGTAGTGTAGCTTACATTATGTGATTCCAGGGTCTAAACTATCTCCATACCAAATTTCAGCTCAGTCGGTGCACCCGTTTAGACATGAAGAAATAACAAACATACATACATGTTTCGCCTTTAGTGTGATGTGATAGTCTCTTTTCAGATTTATTTTAAACAAGTGAAATTTAAAAAATACTTTTTAAAAACAAGCTTTAATTATTGTTATCATCTTGCATCATAAAGTACTCGTCAAGACGAATCAAATGAGCCCAAACTCGATGGGGTTGTGTTGTTTTATGACAGAGTTCCTTTGGCCACCTTCCAGCTCCATCATCAGATCAGCTCAATGTCATAAAAATATTGCATTGTCATCCGATTTACACACGCATGCAAATTTTCAGCTCAATTGGAAACCGGGAAGTGGGTCAAATTAAACTTGCAAGATTTGATTACAGACAGACAGACAGACAGACAGACAGACAGACAGACAGACAGACAGACAGACAGACAACAGACAGGTGAAAGTAATATAAAGCTTGTAAAAAGCTTGTTAATAATCTTATATCTTATAATCTTATAATTATTAAGAGCCTGTTGTGTCCCACTGCAGTGCGATAGCCTCCCCTTTTTCCACTTTCATCTGTATTCAGCTATTGTTGACCACTCCTTGAAAATAAGCACTTTCACTAGGAACAACAAAATGTGAGAGTCACGAATTGAAATAATATTTGTTTTAACTTCAAAAACTTAATTGGGTAAATTCAGGTATTTTAATTTAGAATTTGATTAGGAAGGTTTTGACTCCTTAATTTGGGCTAATTTGGTTACCTAAACGGTGAGAGGGCTCTGTTTAATATGAGAGGGTCTGAATGGAGGAAACTTGTCGGGATCTGCGGATGCCCTTAGCATATTTTTCATGTTGAAAAACTTGTTTTGTAACATCGCATAAAATATGCAGAATGAATATACAAACGAACGAATATACTATAATATGGGTTAATGTTAAAAAATACTGTTATATTTGAAATATAGTATGAGTATTTGAAAATGTACTCCTACACTTGAAGAAGTTTAACGCAAGGGTAAAAGAAACCTAACCATAAAACGTTCACACAGAAAAGCGACCTCTCGACACAAAGGAGATAATCAAAAGGGTAAATGCACCAATTATCGGTCGCCAACGTCCAGCTCATAGCGTTGTCCCACAGTTGTAAATGGCCAATTTAGGAGTGAGCCGAATAATGTTCGGTTTACCCTGGGGACTCACGGACGTGGCTCGCTTTTTAGATAGACTAGTAGCTTAGGGCGTGATTAGATTGGATAATATTTCGTCATGTATTTTGCCCAATAATTTAAAATGAAAACTAAGCATAAATTATTATTTAACTAAGCATATAGTTTATAAAATTATCACTGAATACCGTGACTCCGTAAAATAATAGCAATATTAACGCGTGCGTTCGCACTCTCATTTCGAGTAACACTAACGAAACAGACAGTTACGCGCGCCCGCTCGCGCATACCGCTCAGTAACAATAACATTGAAAATGGCTCTTTCGATTTTTTAATAATATGTTCACTGTATATACGTTCTATTGTGTTCAATTGAAAAACAACCGAAGAGATTAAAAAAGGACAATATACACTGAACTGTAAGCCTTTACCACAGCTTGCCATTGTAATGCAATAAAACGAAAATCATGTTTTTGTAGTTTAAGTGCAGTTTTGTAAGTGCGCTTTTCTGCACATTGGTAGGCTTTGGCCTTGGCTCGCTACCACCCACTGGATAAAACTGTGTCGCCAAGCGGAAATTACGACTGTGTTCCGGCATGATGTTCAGTGAAGCCGGGAGGGAAAAACAAGTGTAATAAATAACGAAAAATATAAGGTAAAAATAAGGCAAATCACCATCGCGGAAACAAAATATTACCTTAAAAAGTAAAAAATTAACAAAACAAGGCATGCCCCGAATACTGACTAGAATTCGCCAGAATCAATTACAATTCTGAATCCCTTCAATTTCCCTTTAATAAATAAAATTCATAAAAAATACAATTAGAGACAAACGGACACAAACGCTGCGTACTCCTTCTGGAATATTTAACTTACAGACTGTTGTAATAACTGCAGACATCGTTGTTAAAATAAAAGCGGCCAAGTACGAGTCGGACTCGCCCATGAAGAGTTCCGTAGCAGCAAGTTACATAATATGAAATGCGGTTTACGATATATAACGCTTATTATAAGAATACGTACGAAATCAAAACTTGCTCCTTGTCAAAGTCTTATAAAAATTGTATTAATTGAACTTAGCTTCACTTTACTGTTAAGCCAGAACCTTTAACACATGGGCTATGATCCAACCTTCATAAACGAATCCAATTCTGTCCACAAATTATAGCTCCGTGTGGACGCCCCTTAATTCGATAACTTTTTGCGCACATCCCACCAAATGACACATTTGCAACTGTTGCGTATTTGGGTCAAGGATGTTGCTCCTGTAAAATCACCAGAAATTACTCTTTATCACTTATTATCGAAGACAAAGGCTTCCGAAACAAGGTTGGCTTTTGTAACCGACTCCAAAAAAAGAGGAAGTTTATGAAACTTTGAATTTTTTTTCTTGTTCGGTGTATGTTAACCGATTACTCGACGAAGCCTGAACCTATGATGATTTAAAAAGTGAAAAATATTTGCTTGTTTCTAGGTGTAGTCCTCCAGAAACTTTTTAATTCCGTCTTGTCCGAGGGCAAAACGCCTGAGACGTGGAGCAGAGGCGAGGTGGTACCGTTCTTCAAAAAAGGTGATAACAGCCTATTTAAGAACTACAGACCCATTACGATAGACGATAGACATAGACTTGATGACTTCCAGCCTCCCGAACAAGCCGGTTTCCGAAGAGGCCATAGACCACATTCATACGCTGCGGCAAGTTATACAGAAGACCGAAGAGTATAATTTGCCATTATGCTTAGCGCTTGTGGACTATGAAAAAGTCTTTGATTCGGTGGAAACATGGGCGGTGCTCGAGTCACTTCAGCGATGCCATATTGACTATCGGTACATTGAAGTGTTGAAGTGCTTGTATAAGAACGCCACTATGTCAGTCCGAGTACAGGAGCAGAGCACGAAGGCGATTCCATTGAGAAGAGGCGTAAGACAGGGAGACGTTATCTCTCCGAAACTGCTTACTGCCGTAATGGAAGACACCTTCAAGCTCCTGGAATGGCAAGGACTTGGCATCAATATCAACGGCGAATACATCACTCACCTTCGATTTGCTGACGACATCGTAGTCATGGCAAAGACGATGGAGGAACTCAGCATGATGCTCGATGACCTCAACCGAGCTTCCCAACGGGTGGGCTTAAAAATGAACATGGGCAAGACGAAGCTTATGTCAAATGCCAATGTTGTGCCCATCCCAGTATCTGTTGGAGGCTCGGTACTCGAAGTTGTGGACTCATATATCTATCTAGGACAAGTAGTCCAATTAGGTAGGTCCAACTTCGAGAAAGAGGTCAACCGCCGAATCCAACTCGGTTGGGCAGCGTTCGGGAAACTACGCAACGTCTTTTCGTCCGACATACCTCAGTGCCTCAAGACGAAAGTCTTTAATCAATGTGTGTTACCGGTGATGACTTACGGCACCGAAACGTGGTCCTTCACGCTCATCTCGTAGCTCAAAGTCGCACAGCTAGCTATGGAAAATTCTATACAAAATTTCAGCTTAATCGGTCTACCTGTTTAGGCGTGAAAGAGTAACAAACATCCAGACATCCAGACATCCATTCTTACAAACTTTTACGTTTATGATATTAGTAAGATTTAAGGGAGAAGCTACCTAACCAAATTTCATCTCAATTGGTTCATCATCATTGTTTTTGCATGAGAAGCAATATAAACAACAAAGATAAATACACACTCACGTAGCTGTACCTACAAACCTTCACCTTTTTGATATGATTAGAATATACAACTTGATACAACTACATCATTTTGTAACGTTTCATAGTTTCAGGAGGCAATTATAAAAGTCAGCATTCAATTTTAGTTAGCGCAATCAATATCAGAGGTCTTTTGTAAATTTGTTTAGGACTGTAGGTGCACTACACTACATACCTACAAGTACCTTACCTTACCACGTACCTCAAGATCAATACCTGCGATGTACCTCACCATGTCCACAATATACCCGGACATGGCTACAACATACCTTACAACACAGCACAAATACCTACAAGTTACCAGGGAAGAAAGAAAACACAACACTCAAGCACTTCACTTCATTTATTTCACAACGTTCGTGTATGCAGATCTTCAAGAAACAATAGAAAACCATCGCCTTGAAAAGGGCGGTTTTTCTGCTGTTCAAACTAGAAACAAGACGCCTTGAAAAGGGCGGTTTTGTTGTTTGTTCAATGAAGAAACAAGTCACACGCGTCGCTGCAGTCCAGACTTCACACACGTCGCTGCAGTCCAGACTTCACACACGTCGCTCCAGTCTAGACTTCACACTTGTCACTACAGTCTAGAATCTAGACTTCTTCACAACACTTCGATGAGCTGGGGCGCACACGTGAACACGTGTGAGCGGCGAGGCGACGTCCGGGCGAATGAAGAGGCCAACTCCCGCGCGCTGTATTTACGCGAGCCGCAATATATATACCCTGCGCACATCGATCTGCGCATCAATTTTATATCACTGTTTCTATCTCTTTCATGTAAATATTTCTTCTCTTTCTAATTTCTCATAAAACTTTCTTTTGTATACGCTAGTTGTAAGGTATTTATTTTGTATATAGGTAGGCTCATTTTTGTAAATAAACATTCCATATTTTACCTTCTGATTTAGTGTTTCACTTACACTACCTACTTCAGTTAGGCACCATTAACGCCTAAAGTGGTGACCCCGAAGACTGTTCACCGTTGTCCGAAGAATGTCCACCGTCGCTACCGCCTAATGTGGTGACACGTCGCTTGAAGTCTCATCACCGCTGTCGCTGCCGTTCACTGGTACCTACAGTGGTGACCGACACCATATCAAGACGAAGCTCTGCACGACGACCACGCAGAAAATCCACCATGGACCCCACTGCAGCTGCCGCCGCCGCTTCGAACACAGCGAAGTCCACCACCACCTACATCACGCCACCGCCACTGTCGTCACAAGAAGACTCCGACTTCAACAAATACCTCATTGAAGTAATCCGCACGCTAAAATTCGAAGTTGCCGCCATCAAATCGGAGCAACAACGAATTTTCAATTACTGCCACAATGCAACGCCGACGAGTCTCAACAACAATAACAACACAAGAAGAAGCTCCAGTAACACAGTTTCACCGCACTGTTATTATCATCGTCGGTACGGCGCACAAGCACGCCACTGCACTACACCGTGCAGCTATACAAAATGCGAAGTCGGAAAACCTAAACAAATATCAACAGAAGCTCAACCTAGCGTAGAAGAAAATTCTTACCGCCTTTTCGTCGTTGACAAGAATTCTCAACATAAATTCCTCATCGACACCGGCGCCAATATCTCCGTTTTACCGCGACCAAAAGGAGCGCTACCTAAACCGCTCGATTTTCAACTGTACGCTGCAAATAACACCGTCATACCTACATACGGGGAGAAGACAATCACGCTCGACCTCAATCTACGAAGACCGTTCCAGTGGACCTTTATCGTCGCTGACGTGGGAAAGCCAATAATCGGCGCTGATTTCCTGCGACACCATCAGTTAATCGTTGATCTACCTAAACGACGATTAATCGACGGTAAAACCAGCCTCACTGCGATCTCCACGATTCAAGCCTGCAACATGCCTACAATCAAGACGATCGACGACACACAGAGCTACCACGCGATACTCGCCGAGTTTCCCGGTATCACCCGTCTCACTCCCACACCGAACGCAATCGAGCCGAACGTTGAACACTACATCGAAACGAGCGGACCGCCTGTACATTGCCGCGCACGTCCAATCGCACCGCATCGCTACGAAGCCGTTCGCAAAGAGTTCCAGCACATGATCGAACAGGGAATATGCCGTCCAAGCAAAAGTCCCTGGGCATCACCGCTACACATCGTACCTAAAAAAGACGGAAGCATTCGTGTATGTGGCGACTACAGAAGACTTAACGCCTGCACGAAACCCGATCGCTACCCGATTCCACGAGTGAAAGATTTCACATTTCAACTCACCGACAAGAAAATATTCAGCGTGATCGACTTAAACCGCGCATACTCACAACTGCGAACGCGCGAACAAGACATCGAGAAGACAGCAATCATCACACCGATGGGTCTATTCGAGTTCCCACGAATGGTACCCGGACTCAAGAACGCCGGCCAAACGTTTCAACGTTTCATTCACGAAGTACTGCGCGGACTCGACTACGTATTCCCGTTCGTCGACGATGTCATGATCGCTTCTACAGACGAAACTACGCATCAACAACACCTTCGCACAGTACTACGAAGACTTGAAGACAACGGCATCACTATTAATCCCGCCAAATGTGTCCTAGGCCAGCCGCAAGTAAAATTCCTAGGATACACAGTTTCAAGAGAAGGAATCTTACCGCCTGCCGAAAAAGTAACAGCAATCACGAACTACACCAAGCCGAACACTATTGAAGAATTAAGGCGCTTTCTCGGAATGATGAATTTCTATCGAGATCACCTTTCGAACGCCGCTACAATTCAAGCACCACTCAATGCCTATCTGCACTCCGTGAAAAAGCGAGACAAGACTGAAATACATTGGAACGACGAAGCGACATCTGCATTTGAAGCCTGCAAAAATGCGATTAAAAACGCAGCTTTGCTCGCTCATCCATCGCACACCGCACCGATCGCTATTTTCACCGACGCCTCAGACAAATCCGCCGGAGCAGTACTACAACAGTACATCGATGAAAAATGGCAACCTCTCGGCTATTTTTCAAAGAAATTCAGCGACGCACAACGACAGTACAGCACATTCGACAGAGAGTTACTGGCTATCTACATGTCAGTAAAACACTTCCGCAAAATGTTCGAAGGCCGAAACATCATCATTTTCACCGATCACAAGCCGCTAACCTACGTACTGCAGAAGCCGCCATCACCATCCGAGACACCACGCCGTGCAAGACAGCTGATTTTCATTAGCGAATTTACTACTGATATTCGCCACATCAGCGGCAAAGACAACATTGTAGCCGACGCACTCAGCAGAGTCGAGACAATAACGTGCCCTACAACACTCGACTACAACAAGATCGCAGCCGCGCAAGAACGAGACAGCACTACAATACACAAGCTCAGCCAACAAAGTAATTTGGCGCTCAAACCAATTACTTTGCCTGGAACGTCGAAGCCTGTGTACTGCGAGACATCTACACCGTCCATCCGACCATACCTACCAGAAGAATTTCGCCGCGACGCATTCGACGCCGTCCACAACATCAGTCATCCCGGTATTCGCACCACACGCAAGCTGATCACTGAAAAATTTTTCTGGCCTTCAATCAACGCCGACGTCGCTGCCTGGGCGAGACAATGTATACGATGTCAACAATGCAAGATCACACGACATACTTGGAGCGAAATTTCAAAATTCCCGCCAACCGACCGCTTCCAACACATACACGTCGATATAGTCGGACCACTGCCTACATCATCGCACGGACATCGATATCTAGTCACTATGATCGACCGAGTGACTAGATGGCCCGAAGCTATACCTACCGAAGACATCTCAGCCGAATCCGTCGCAAAAATAGTCTACGAAAATTGGATTACTCGTTTTGGGTGCCCAATGTACCTAACGAGTGACCAAGGCCGCCAGTTCGAGAGTCAGCTGTTCACCAAACTACTCGCCGCTATGGGGATCAAACGCAACCGCACGACGCCGTATCACCCACAATCAAACGGCATGGTCGAACGCTGGCATCGCACACTCAAGACTGCGCTCAAGACACGACTTCAAAACTCTACGTGGATCGACGAGCTACCTACAGTCCTTATGGGTCTGTGGTGAGGTGAGAAGGTGGTGAACTGATGTGATGATAGGCTTACCCGAGGTAGATAGTGTGAAGCTGATAGTATGAATTTATGTGTGAAAGTTTGTATGAATTTACTGATATTAAAGGTGGCTGAAGAAAGATGAAACTACGCGTGATTTTAAGACAAATATAATAACAGAAAAGCAAAAGACAAATTACAGTAAGAATGAGAAAATAACAATATTTACGTAAGCAAATTATTTAAGCGAGCGAGCGCGTGCTAGCGTTACGAGGCGGTGCGAAGCTCTGGCGGGCGCGCGGCTCACGCGCTGCGACCGGCCGGCAGGCGAGCGCGGGAGTGCCGCGCGGGCCGGGGGCGGTGAGTCGGCGCAGGTCCAATATTCGTAAGCAGAGCGCGCAGTTGTGAGCGATTTGGATGAAATTGTATCGCCACAGTTCCCCCCTACCAGACCGTTACTACGGTCGATAATAATTCGGGAAACGTACTCGGCGACCGCTTCGTGTAATTTTCTGTTCGGTGGCCGTATTCTTGGGAACGGTGTGTTCAGGTGACGGCGGTGATTTTGCAGGTGCAGGTGTTTCCGCAGGCGTCGAGACCGGCGGAGTAGGAGCATGGACCTCTCGCGACAGGTAAGCTGGCTTCAGTCGATCCACGGAAACGTTGCTGTTCTTTCCCTGGACATCGATGGTGAAGTACTTCGGGTGTCGCTGAATAACCTTGTATGGGCCAACGTACGGTGATTCCAAGGGGCTGCGTACGCGATCGACGCGCAGGAAGACGTGGGATGACGTTGACAGGTCTCGAGGTATGTAGAAGGGTGACGAGGTGTGCCATGAAGTCGGACGCGGCGTCAACTTCGCCATGTGAGCGCGAAGACGATTGGCGTACTCAGTGACGTCAGTGGCAGTGTAGTCGTCACTCGGGGACAGGAGCTGGCCAGGTAAGTGGAGGGCTTCTCCGTAGACTAGCTCGGCCGGCGATGCTTGGAGATCTTCTTTCCACGAGCTTCGCATGCCGAGAAGAACAAGGGGAAGAACTTCAGTCCACTGTGATGTGTTGTGGCACTTGATCGCAGCTTTCATTTGGCGATGGAGTCGCTCGACGATCCCGTTGGCTTGAGGGTGATAGGCCGTAGTGCGGATGTGGCGCGCACCGACCAGGGCAGTGAGAGCTTTGAAGAGGAGGCTCTCGAACTGGCGGCCACGGTCAGTGGTCACTCGGGCAGGACAACCGAATCTGGCGATCCAGCCGGAGACGAGGGCTTCTGCGCAGGCTTCCGCCGTGATGTCACGAAGTGGCATCGCCTCAGGCCATCGAGTATAGCGATCGATGACGGTAAGGCAATACCTGTAATCAGAAGAAAGGGGTAACGGGCCTACGATGTCGAGATGGATATGGGAGAATCTTGAGGAAGGGGAGGGGAATGTGGCAGGAGGGGAGATTGTATGGCGGGTTATTTTATTTTTCTGGCATTGCAAGCATTGCCTTGTCCACTCTCTACAATCTTTACGAATCCCTGGCCACACAAATCTTTGAGATACCAGTCGTGCTGTAGCTGCGGTTCCTGGATGATGTAAAGTATGTATCATGTCAAAGACTTGTCTCCTCAGTTCCGGTGTAATGTAAGGTCGCGGTGGTTCCACGGAGGTGTCACAGTACACGTAAGTATTCTTGTATCCCGTCTTTACTTTACGTAGGAGCAGGGAAGTACCATGGTGTAGCAGGTCTTGCAGTTCTGGATCTGATTCCTGAAGGCGTGCAAGCTCCTGGTAGTCTATGCAGCGAGAAACTTCGTCAACGCGGGAAAGGGCGTCCGCGACTACGTTATCTTCACCAGGTATGTACTGTATATCTGTAGTAAATTGCGAGATAAAGTCAAGATAGCGGAGGTCTACGCGCCGCCGCTCGAAGCGATACGGGCGTAAGCGCCGCCGAGGTTACCTACGGCCAAAACCTACGCCTACCGAGCGATTTTTTGGCCGCGCCGTCCGTCACATCATCCTGCGACATGGACTACGACTTCGTTGATCGCCTGCGCAACTCCATCGCCGCCGTGAAGCCTGCGCAACCTACAACGCCGCATAGCAACAGCCGACCCATATTCGTCAACCAAGATCTCAAGACCTGCGAGTACGTTTTCGTGCGCACGGACGCAGTCAAGAAGCCGCTGCAACCTGCGTACGAAGGGCCGTACAAAGTCGTCGAGCGGAACGATAAAACGTTCCTACTAAAAGTTCCTGACAATCGATCGCCCACTATATCGATCGATCGCCTGAAACCTGCCTACACGATCAACCTCGACACTGACGTCGATGCACCCGCTAATACCACAGACAGCGCAGCTACTCCGTCATCGAGTGATCTACATATACCTACAGCATCCGTACCTGCTACGAAGCAATCAAGATCCGGCCGCAATATAAAACTGCCGGTACGCTTCGCTTGAGGGGGAGTACTGTAGGTGCACTACACTACATACCTACAAGTACCTTACCTTACCACGTACCTCAAGATCAATACCTGCGATGTACCTCACCATGTCCACAATATACCCGGACATGGCTACAACATACCTTACAACACAGCACAAATACCTACAAGTTACCAGGGAAGAAAGAAAACACAACACTCAAGCACTTCACTTCATTTATTTCACAACGTTCGTGTATGCAGATCTTCAAGAAACAATAGAAAACCATCGCCTTGAAAAGGGCGGTTTTTCTGCTGTTCAAACTAGAAACAAGACGCCTTGAAAAGGGCGGTTTTGTTGTTTGTTCAATGAAGAAACAAGTCACACGCGTCGCTGCAGTCCAGACTTCACACACGTCGCTGCAGTCCAGACTTCACACACGTCGCTCCAGTCTAGACTTCACACTTGTCACTACAGTCTAGAATCTAGACTTCTTCACAACACTTCGATGAGCTGGGGCGCACACGTGAACACGTGTGAGCGGCGAGGCGACGTCCGGGCGAATGAAGAGGCCAACTCCCGCGCGCTGTATTTACGCGAGCCGCAATATATATACCCTGCGCACATCGATCTGCGCATCAATTTTATATCACTGTTTCTATCTCTTTCATGTAAATATTTCTTCTCTTTCTAATTTCTCATAAAACTTTCTTTTGTATACGCTAGTTGTAAGGTATTTATTTTGTATATAGGTAGGCTCATTTTTGTAAATAAACATTCCATATTTTACCTTCTGATTTAGTGTTTCACTTACACTACCTACTTCAGTTAGGCACCATTAACGCCTAAAGGACCATCATTTTTCAGTTGGGAAACCCTAATTTTGTGATGAATAATTAATTTATTTTTAGTATTTATTAAGAGCATATTTTAACTAGCTGTGCCTAGTGGTATTACATAATTCATGTCGCTCTTAAATACGGACTAAACCTAAGCATAAAAAAGTAAAAAGGCTTACACACTTAGCTTCTTAGGCGTATACCTACACGGAGACAAAATAGTCAAACGCACAGAGCCCTTTTGAGACTTCAATTTAAATGTGGATGACCTGTAAAATGTGGAATGAGCTTCCACTTGCGTTATTTCCGTTGAGCTTCAAAATGGGACTCTTTAAAAGGCAAGTGAGCAGAGTCAAAAGGTAAGCGACGTACCAGTGGTACCCTTGGTATTGTAGGTACGAGTATGAATCCATAGACGACGGTAGCCACTTACGATCAGGTCGGTCCTCTGCTTGTTTGTCACCTACACCTATTACATATAAAAAAACTTATCGGAGTCTCTCTCTCAAAATAATCTATTTTGAAATGAAATAGATACCGAGTATTGTAGAAGCACTTTAAAATATTAAGAAATAAATGAAACAAAGTATTATTTTCAAGTCCAGTAAAACGGAAAATACTAAACAATTCTATCAAGAAGTTCCCGTTAGGTAATACTGTTGCTCCTTACTCCTTGCCCCTTCAGTATTTATATTTTAAGCTGAACTAAGTGTAGGTGCTACTGGATATTTTAATTACTGGTAGATTTTAACGTAAGCTGAGCACGAGCGTTATGCATATTAAAAATTATGTAAGACTAGCTAATGCTCGCGGCTTAGCTCGCATGGCAAAATGCTTTCTTAGTGGACGTCTACATCATAAAACTTATCTATATTCCAAATTTCAAGCGACTCCGTTCAGCGGTTTGAGCTATGCGTTGATAAATCAGTCAGTCAGTCACTTTTTCCTTATATATATTTAGAATACCAACTAAACTCACGGATATAAATGACACGACTACGACTTTTATAACCGTGAGCTTAATCGGTATTTTATATAGTTAATAGAAGAGAGAAAAAGAGAAAAGAATTTTAGAGGTAAATAGAGCATTCGAAATTAGAAAATTAATGTGATGTATGTGTTTGTTATTTGTTATATATATTCATGACTTTAATGCGCATTTGACGTTTATGCCGTTAATTTACAAAGATTTGGAAATTAATTTTCCTTTTAAAAGGTGAACTTTGCATGTGGTCCCAATAAAAGGTTCCCAGATGCAAATATTACGAACAAAACTTGCGTCTCGCCTACGCTTATTAAAATCAATTTTAATTTAATGTGTTATGTACATAACATTTTCAGCTCAGAATTTTAGTCCTATTTACTTGTGCACTTAAAAATTTCAGCTGAGAAAATTGAGTATTATCAAATTGCTGTCTTTCCAGGAATAAAATGAACCATTAGCTCCCGAACCAATGTAGCGTTTCAGTTCTTACGTATACAAAGTACCTCATAATGGAATCCAATTTGCCCGCAGAAGTAAGTTAAGTCGGCTTACATGTTGTTAGAAAATATTGAACTGCTTGCAAACCTGTTTTATAGCTTTGCCTGGTGCCTATTAGTACCAGTTTCTATGTTCATACAAACATCTTACTAATATAATAAACGTCAAAGTTTGTAAGTATGTATGGATGTCAAGATGTCTGGATGTTTGTTTGTTACTCTTTCACGCCTTAACGGGAGGACCGATTGAGCTGAAATTTGGTATATATAGACATCTTAAACCCTGGAATAACACAAAGGCTATATATAGCACACAGCGGGTAAAATCGTTGGGCGCAGATAGCATTTTTATAAAGGTATGAAATTCTGACGTTTATTGGTATTTTTTATGTAAAAAAGTAAGAAGACGAGCAAGATGTTCTATCTATACTCTAGAATACCAAAGAGGATACTTTTTACATGCTTTTGTTTACTTTCACCTGTCTGTTGTCTGTCTGTCTGTGTGCAATGCAAGTTTAATTTGATCCACTTCCCGGTTTCCGAGGAATGAATGATGATGAGCTGAAATTTTGCATGCATGTATAAATCGGATGACAATGCAATATTATTAAGACATTGAGCTGATCTAATGATGGAGCTGGAAGGTGGCCAAGGGAGCGCCGTAAATAAACGACGCAACCCCATCAAGTTTGGGCTGATTTGATTCGTCTTGACGGGTACTTTGGTGCTAGATGGTAATAATAAAAGCTTGTTTTATAATTTTTTTTAATTTCACTTGTTAGCGGGTACCATCGGGCGCCATTAGTAAGAAACTAAGAAAAAAAATATGTAGAAAAGACCAATCAAATACCAATACCAACCAAAGTAAAATACCAATAATGGTAGGTTAGGGATTAAGGGTAGGTATAAGACCAATTTCTTCCCCATAATATACCTCATAGTGAAAAGTAGGTAGTTATTTTATCCCCGTCACTGTCACCGTAAAATCATAGCCGAGCGAGCAAACAGCTCTATTTATAGCTTTACACAAAATAAATATCCCAAATGTGGTCGTTCTCACAAATCATCGTCTAATGCTTTCAAACGCACGCGAAAAAATCAAGTGATGAGCGATTTTCTAATAAATAAAAAAAATTGACTTTTTTTATGTGATGAAGTAGAAGACGAGCAAGACGCTCTCCTGATGTTAAGAGACAACGCTGCCCATAATCAGTACAGGGCTACCTAGGATTTCACAATGATGTGCAATTCCAGGAACACTGCACCAACGCTTCTTACTCAAGAGTCATAAGATGTTAAGACTCTTCAGCCCAGTAATTTCACTAGCTACAGTGCCCTCCTACCGGAGCACAGTAATGTTTGCACATCACTGCTCAGGCGGTAGAATAACTGGCACTGTTGGGGTACCCACCTAGACAACCTCCTGCAAAGAAAGTCTACCCCCGGTAAAAACTTACATTTAAATGGCCGACATTTATGAAACTTATGCTTTTTAACGATTTGGATGGAAATGCTATCAGTACTAAAACACAGAATTTTTGAATTTTGGTCAAAAAGTTTGGTCCACAATGAGCGATCTCTTCCAGGCAACCAACCATTATACAGAAAAGTTGACTGAAAGTGTAGAGTGAGATTTGGCACAAGAACTACTACCACTACCAGTATATACTTCATCATCATCATCAGCCTATGTTCGTCCACTGCGTGACATAGGCCTCTGCCATGGCACGCCACTCAACTCGGTCCTCCGTCTTTCTTCTCAGCGACCTTCCGGAGTATATGCCTATTTTTAACCTTAATTTAAAGATACTAGAAAATCTACCAATTAACTCCAAAACGCTCTATTCTCCGATAGATATCATGTTAATTATTTAACCCGACCTTCGGCCACAAAAGGCCTAAAAGGTTTTATGTCCTGTGTTACGACTAAATTGCTTTTGGTTTTGTGTTCCCTCGAAACTTGATCGGTTGGAATAAGTGTTTGTACGTTTTCCGTGTAAAAGATACTTGACGAAACGGATTCTACATTATAATGTTTGAGAAAAGGGGACGAAATATATTTTGAACACTGGCAGAGTCTACTATAACTTTAATCTAAATATATAAAACGACGACGACGAGAGTGACTGACTGATCTATCAACGTACAACATAAACCGCTCAATGGGTTCAGTTGAAATTTGGAATACAGATAGGTTTTAAGATGTAGGCCTCCGCTAAGAAAGGAATTCTCCGCGCGGGCAATGCTGCAAGCATAAGCTAGTTTAATATAATCGAAATCGAATGTTTGTATTTGCTATAGACACGAGAGTACACGACACGACACGAGACACGACACCGACCGTCGGGACACGAGAGTGAGTGTTTTCTTTCTAAATTGATCAACTTTTTTGTACATGTATAGGTATTTATAGAGGTGATATAAGTGGAGCAAGGAAGTCCACTATTGGGTATGATTATTGAGTATGACGAGCATAGATATACTACTATTGAGTATATATATTACTATGAGTAGTATATCTATGATGACGAGATTCAACAAATACCTAATACTCGTATCTCAGGGTGATAGGTGCGATGACAGTTGCAGATCCGTAACGAATTTTGTATTTGAAAACACTGGGTGGCACTATGACTAATATGGGCAATCATGCTACTTATGGATCATCCACCAGCCCCTTTAGCATAGTAAGACATTGACATAACAGTAGCAACTCCTGTCCCACTGTCAAGACTAAACTGACATCGAGACGCTACTCTTGCTACTCGCTCTGTCATTGCATGCAATTTGCAGCTACTCCCAATGTCATTGTCCTCTTACAAACGTCAATTACTCTTGACAGTGAGACGGAATTTGCTAGTCTTATATCAATGTCGAAATATGCTATGACAGCTGCTTTGCCTGTCACAGAAACACAGTATTTATTTTGTCTCAAAACCTGAAAATGTAAGTTCTCCAGAGCTGCTAGATTTAACTTAGTAGATCAATAATCATGACGTTTACCATCATGCACCTGATTTGTTTGTTTTGTCACTTATTGCCATAAAAAAATGTCTCATGGTTTGTATAGGTACCTATTATAGTCCGCTATCGTTTATCCTTTAAACCATTCTCCTAAAAGGTGATTATAACAAACGAGCATTAAGCTGAGCCGCGTTGTCAGCGATTGAAATGTTAATGGCTAACGCATGCCTATAGCTTATATGCCATGGGCTATTGAATTATCGTCGGGGTTGTACGACATGTTATTCAATTTTTGTTGCTAAAAGTTTGGTGCTTTTTGCCGTGTTCACAAAATTAAACAAAAGTCGATGCGTAAACGAATTCTAGTGGATAGGCACCTACTACGTATAAATAAACAAAATAAATGACACATCGCGCGAAGATTTGCGCTAAGAGGGCTGTCTTTTACTGTGAAAGGATGAGCAAATCAGACGCGTAATGGCAAGCGTTTTGAAATAAATAAAAGCTTGAAAAAAAAAACTTAATTCTATATTTTGACTCAAACATAAAATAAAACTACCGAAGCATATTATTTTGTTAATATTCAAAACCTATAAATGTTAAAGTTCTCCAGCCCTGCTAGAGTTAACAAACTTAGTAGATTCGTTAACAAAAGCCATGTTAATATATTTATTATAACACAATTAGTGTAAGTTAATTTATTATCAAGTTTTACTAACAAGACGACTTGAGCTTATATTGTTTTTGATGAAAATTAATTTTATTAAAGCTAATGACCTCGAGAAATATATATCTAAAATATATAAAAAGAAAGAGTGACTGATTGAATGACTGACTGACTGATCCATCAATGCACAGCCTAAGCCGCTGAACGGATTGAGTTGAAATTTGGAACACAGACTTTACAACGAAGACCTTCGCTAAGAAAGGATATCTCGACGCGGGCATAGCGGTGAGCTATAATATAAGCTAGTCTAATATATTGCTCTAATAAATATGTAAATATTTCTCTTATAAATATGTAAAATTAATGCGTGACTGATTGGTTAATATCTACAAATCTGATTGGTTTGAAATTTTGGAATAAAGATTTGGAGGAAAGAGTAGAAGAGGTTATATAGCCCATAAAGGTGTAAGGATTTTTCCATGCGGGCAAGACCACGAAAATAAGTTATAGTCTATATTATATAAATAAAAGGAAAACATGACTTACTGACTGAATCCCTGATAAAACTACTACGATCAACTACGACGCACAAAACAATCAATGCTCAAAACAAATGCCTGATCCGATTGGCTTGAAACTTGGAAAACAGATAGGTTCTATGACGTAGACATCTGCGAGAAAGATATTCAGCGTGTAAAACCCCAGGGTGCTAATAGTAACTTCTAATTTTCAATTAGGTAGCTTTAAAAGCGCTAAAACGTTGTTTAGTAAATTACTTGAGATTAATTATTAAATTATTTTTAAACTTCAAGTCGTAAGTGGTATGTTTATGAAAATAATTAAATATTTCATTGGAGTTAAGTGGAGTTGGTGTTGATGGCAAAGTAGGATTAACTCAATTTATCTGCTTTTAGCGGTTTACGTCAACTAAAGATATAATGGAACATTAATGGTATATAAACTACTTGTAGTGGTAGTACAGTCAACTACAACGAGATGTATCCATGTTAGGCTTACAAAATGAAGTAAATTTTCATTTGCCACAATGAACTACCCTTGGTTCGTGACATTTCTAGTAGCAATCAAACTTTATATTATCATCGACTCGTTTAATATGCAACAATGATGTATCCCACTACTTTTTCTTAAATGATACATAATAATAGCATTTAAAATGAATCGAATACAGCATAACATTTATTGGTGGATATTGAAATGTCACGAAGTAAGGGTAAATAATTTTTGCATTCTAAAAGTTCCTTCATTTTGTTTTGACTGTACTTAATTTGAAACGATATGTTAGTGTTAAGATTACTTTATTTCCCTAACATTGTCTGCACTCCTCCCATTTTCCAGTACGTTTTTCTCCAGTTACAGGACAACTGGTAGAAAATGCTACTTTAACATTAAGTTAGTCCTAGCGGTGTGCTGAATAAGAAAATAAATAAATAAATGGTATTGGCGACGCCGTGTCGATCATTGCCAACGTGTTAGTGTTCTACCGCCTGAGCAGTTATGTACAAAAATTACTGTGCTTCGGTAGGAAGGCACTGCAGCTAGTGAAATTACTAGGCTGAAAGGTCTAAACGATGACTTAATGACTCTTGAGTAAGAAGCGTTGGTGACGTGCACCTAAAATGTTATCATTGTGCATCACAGGCACTGTACTGATTATGGGCAGCGTTATCTCTTACCAACAGGAGGGCGGAAAAAAGGATATTTTCTATATATTATATGCATTCGGTGTCAACATAAACAAGAGGATTTAGGTAATAGTTAATTTTAAGTTATTAAAAAATGTACCAGTTGTGTATCTGAAATAAATATTAGGTAACTGGCTATAAAGAATCGAATGTATATAGAATAGGATATTAAAACACCACAAATATGGAGAAAACCTATAACTATAAATTATATAAATTCGTAACTTAAGTTTAACAATAAATCTTACATGTTAAGTGTAATATGGAATATAATTAAATTAATATAAATGTTAAATATAATTTATCAAAATAATACGTGGGTAATTCTTAATTCTTTTTAATAAATAACTGAATTTTTCCGTAATAAATTCTATTTTCTTCATGAAATCACAGTACATCTAAGTAAGGTAAGCTACGCGCTAGCTTAACGCCAGTCCCGGACGGCGCCGCCCGTCAGTAGACTATAGGGCGCCGCGGCGATTGCCCACCAGTTGCCGCCGAGCCAAGTTCAAGTTCGAACAATAAACATTCGAAAATAGAACAAATAAAAAAGAAATTGAACAAATACAAAAAAGATTTGAACAAAAATATTTTTGTTGTAACTTTGTTCTTTTTTGTGCAGTGCCAGTGTTGTGTTTGTTGAACTTTTCGAAAGCGGGGATAGTTGTCGCAGGTAATTTAGTTTTTAAGTTTTGTGATTGATTTGCGTTGTTTTAATATTGTTTTGGAGTTGAGTTTTGGTGTGATTTTTACGTATTTGTTATTTTAAGAGAAATTGTTTGTCTTTTGTCGATTATACTTAGTTTAAAATGAATTAAAAATTTGCAAGAATTTGGAAACACGAGAAAAATGTAGAATTTTGTACAGTACTTGTAGTAATGACTTTATTTATTTTTGAGATTATAAAAAGATTAATTTAATGAATTAGGAGAGAAGAAATATTATGAAAGGTAATAAATTAACTAATTAAGCGTTTTACGTCACTATAAAACTATTTTTAGGGAGTATCGAGTACTTAAAATTGGAAATCCTAAATATCTAACTTAAAACTATTCATAACTAGCTGTGCACAGCGGTTTTACCCGCTGTACATGCCGATGTGTTATTCCAGACTCTAAGCTATCTTTTTACCAAAATTTAGCTCAATCGGTCCACCCGCTAAGGCGTGATAGAGTAAGAAACATACATCTATACATTTTTACAAACTTTTGCGTATATAATATTAGAAAGATTAAAAAAAAAACAAGTACAAAATATATTTAAGAGCTAATGTGAGGGGTAACGAGTGTGGTAAGGAATCTCGTCACTTGTCTACCGCCTTTATGATTAATGGAGCCTAAATTCTGGTGCGAATTTCGTATAAAAGAAATGTTTAAGCGCTTATTTTCTTACTAAGACATTTTATGTAGGTACCTACATATTATGTATAGGTATTAGGGTATATTATTATGTATTTTTATGTTTTAAATAGATAAGATAAGATAAGATAAGATAAGATAAGATAAGATAAGAAACACTTTATTGATCCACATATAAAGTATAAATTTTACAAATACAACAACTTAAACTAAAGGTGTATCAATTGGCGGTCTTATCGCTCAGAGCGATCTCTTCCAGACAACCGTGCAGGGAGAGGAAATATACAACACTGGAAGGACGGTGGTTTCAAAACGTCAGCAGAAATCATAAATTAATTAAAATAATTTACACAAATACATAAAAACATTTTACATAAACATACAAATAAAATAAATACCTATAACTAAGTAAATATACAAATACGTAAATACATACATACATTTATATAATAAAGATAATATAAAAATAATATGCTAGATAATAGGTATCATGAAAAGAAAAACGGCATAGATATTAAATAGGCAAAACACAAGACTGAACTACAGTGAAAGATAATAGGCTTTGACTCGAAGTTTAAAACTTGCAAGAGATGGCGCTTGTCTAATTACAACAGGGAGATCGTTCCACAGACGCACGGCTTCAACCGTGAAAGAATCACCATAAAAGCCGGTGCTGTGGGCAGGACACTTTAACATTAGATTCTCCGATGATCTCAGCGTACGAGAATGTGAAGTATGGAGAAAATTAAAACGTTCTCGAAGGTAGCGCGGGGAGGAGGGATTGAACAGAACACTGTAAAGGAGAGACAAGATATGAGTATTCCGGCGAAGGCGAATAGGCAGCCACTTGAGCTTGGTGCGAAATTCGGAGACGTGGTCATATTTACGAAGACCAAATATGAACCTGATGCAAACATTTTGGAGACGCTCAAGTTTATTCAGCTGATCTTCCCTAAGATCAAGATAGCAGACGTCCGCATAGTCAAGAACGGGGAGAAGAAGAGATTGTGCAAGCGCAACCTTAGTGGCAGTAGGCAAAAAATTTCGAAGTCTACGAAGGGAACTGGCTGAGGCATACAGTTTTCGGCTAATTGCCGTTAATTGTGGATCCCAGGATAGGCAATTGTCAAAGGTAATCCCAAGATTTTTGACAGTCTTACTAAAAGGAATGTGCACTCCATCAAACATCACTTTCGGGAGGGAGTCCCAGCCAACCTTACAGATTGTCCGAGAACTACCCATAATAATGACTTGAGTTTTTGTTGGATTAACTTTCAGGCCATATGATGTACTCCAATTGGAAATTTTACTCAAGTCACTATTAACAGTACTAATAGCTTCAGCCAGTCCGCTAAGAGGTGCTTGATGATAAAGCTGAAGATCATCAGCATAAAGATGATAAGAAGATGTAAGATTATTTGAAATAGAGTTAATAAAGATGGCAAACAGAAGAGGGGAAAGAACACCGCCTTGAGGTACACCAGCAGCAGTGCCACACCACGAAGAAAAAGACTCTCCAAGGCGAACCCGCTGCCGGCGACCGTACAGGTAGTTACGAAACCAGTCTATTACCATTGACGACATGTTAAGAGAGCGAAGAACGGCGAGAAGAATGTCAAAGTCTACAGTGTTAAAGGCGTTACTAAAATCTAGGAGTGTCAGCACAGTCAACTGTCCTGTTTATAATAGCTGACTCATGTAATTATCTACGTGTGTTCTGAAATGGCCAACATACCTATTTTTGATATATTATATTAAAATATGGAAAGATGAGGAAAAAACATTTTTTTTCAAAATTTATTCTCATGCAATTATTTAATATAAAACACTGAAAATATTTTTAAAATATGTGCAAAATAATATTATGCTGCTACCCTTCTTGAGGGATTTTCAAAGAGTTAATTCTATGAATTTATATATCAAAATGTGTCAAATATTGCGAGCGAGAAAGCGTCCCGTGGACTAAGCAGCCTTAAGCAGATTATAATTTAAAAAAATAATGGACACATTATTTGGAGTTTTTTTTAATAAAATGGCTGACATATTAACGAACTAGTTGCTTTGTGGGTAGCAATGATGTCCATAATTTCAGAGCAAGGTGTGACGTAGTGTGTCCCCACTCAAAGACCAGTATCTAATAGTAGGTACTCTGCGATTTATTTTTATTTACAAACAAAAAAAATCGTATATATTTAACATTTGTTTTATTTTCAGCGGATTTATGATACTCGTATTTATATCCAATTTATATCTCATTTTCGAGCAGTGTTGCATCGGGTTATTAAATTCGTAAATATAACAATATACTTGTGTAATATTTTTTTGCGCGGTGGCCGCGGCTCCTTTTCATAATCTGACAAAAAACAACGACAAAATGGCAAAAAAATTAAAATAATGTCAATAATAATTGACATGTAAAAAAATAGTCAAAATAAATTGAGGATCTCCTCTTAAAAGTCGTGTAAAAAAGTAGTAATAAATACATATTGCCATTACGACTTACTCCTAAAGACACTTCTAAAGACCAACTAAATAAGGGTCAGTCCACAAAGGGTGCCAACGGGGCCCCATTACCGAATATATTTGAACTAAGCTGTTACTACATGATGTTCAGTGAAGCCAGCGACAAATTAATCCCGCTTTCTAGGTTTAGTCTGCTACCTTCTACGGGCGCATCCTTGCTTAAGAACAGGCGAGATCGTGGTCAAATGCTAACCTATAATCTTACTAATATTATAAACGTGAAAGTTTGTAAGAATGGATGTCTGGATGTCAGGATGTTTGTTACTCTTTCACGCCTAAACGGGTGGACCGATTGAGCTGAAAATTTGTATGGTGATAGCTTAGACCCTGGAATAACACATAGGCTACATATTAGTATTGCGGGTAAAACCGCTGGGCGCAGCTAGTAAATAATATAAAAAAGTAACAAATAGATATTGTCATTACGACTTATTCCTAAAGACACTTCTAAAGACCAACTAAATAAGGGTCAGTCCACAAAGGGTGCCAACGGGGCCCCATTACCGAAGCTCTACGCTCCATCTGTCACAGGGTTGTATCTCTTGAACCGTTAGGAAGGCACTTGAAATTTACACCTAGTGTGTGATATTGAGAAACGTGTAGTCGCAATTCGCAATTCTTCAAATATTTTAATTTAAAATTCATTTATTGATTGCGAAAATGGGTACAATAAGGTGGAAATAATTTGATATATATGGAACGCCATAATCTGCCTTTCGGCATGCAATAATTATTGTTAATAATGTTATTATACATAGTATTATGTCAATTAGAAGAACAATGTCAAAATTAGAAATTTTATTATGACCAGTATTTATAATATTGGCAGCAGCTTTCATTGAATTTATATCTCATACAAAGTTACAACAATTTATTATTTTTATCTTCTTCTAAATATATAATAGGCAAGAGTGACTGATTGACTGATCTATCAACGCATAGCCCAAACCACTGAACGGATTCGGTTGAAATTTGGAATACAGATAGGCGGTTTTATGACGTAGACCTTTGCTAAGAAAGGAATTTGCCACACGAGCAAAGCCGCGAGTATAAGCTAGTCATTAAAATAAAACTTTAGCAAAACTTGATCACCGAAAAAAAATGGAAAGCAAAACTAATAAACTATTGTTGTATAGTATATTAAACAAGTAATTTTAAATCGGCGCAAAACAGTGAAATTTAAAAAAATATACTTTTTATAAACAAGCTTTTATTATTAAATTACCATCTAGTATCAAAGTACTCGTCAAAACGAATCAAATGCGCCCAAACTCGACGGGGTTGCGTCGTTTAGTTACGAAGTTCCTATGGCCACCTTCAGCTCCATCATCAGATCAGGTCCATGTAATATTAATATTGCATTGTAATCCATGCGCGCAAAATTTCAGTTCAATCGGAAATCGGGAAGAGGATCAAATTTAACTTGCAAGATTTGATTACAGACAGACAGACAACAGACAAGTGAAAGTAAATAAAAAGTGCCCGACGAATTGCCGAAGTGCCGACTCAATATTACTCTTATTATCGGACTACCTACTCTGTAAAAAGTCATACCTGTCGGCTTTTACTTGTCGATTTTTCTTCTATCCTTTTTCGTTTTGTCGGGACTTAGGCGAGTAATACCGCGGGGCGTAGCTAGTGATGTTATAAAAGCTTATTTACATTCTTTTTGATATATTAACTAAGCCATAAAAGTTTCAAAAGCAAGTTGTGAAGTATGCTGTAAAAATAAACAACGAAAAATGTCCATTTTATAAAACATGGCGCTTTATCATTCTACAGATAAGTTTGGGCTGATGAAGTTCATGTTATGAATGTTTCAAGAGAGAATTTTAGGGCACATTTCTATGAGCGAAACTATCGATGCTAAATGGCGCTGTTGCGGCAACTTATTAGTCAGGTCCATCACCCTTTTACTACCGAACTTCCAGGCAAACGGCACTGCGCCACCAATATCTGGTGAGTATACCAGCAGCTCGGACTAAGCGATTCGCTTCGTCTTTCATTATGAGAACGGCGAAGTTATGGAACTCGCTACCACTCTCAGTGTTTCCGGAATGCTATAACGTGGGTTTGTTCAAATCAAGAGTGAATAGGTTCACAACTTCGACTGCATCGTCACTTACCAACAGGTGAGATTGCAGTCAAACGCTTGATTAGTATACTATATAAAAAAAAAGGTAATGAGCTTATTTACTAGCTCGTCCAGTCACATCAGACATCTACTAAACGGATTTAAGAAAAGTATAAGTAACAAGAAGTTTTAAGATCAAATTTTTAGCATCGGTAAAATAATAATGATTAATTAAAGTTAGATAAATGTTACAATAACAAATGTACGATTCAATAATAATAAAGATAAATCGCGGGCTTTGCCCGCGTGCAAAAATCCTTTCTTAGCGGAAGTCTACATCATCCAAATTTGTGTTCCAAATTTCAACTCAATCCATTCAACGGTTTGGGCTATGCGTTGATATTTAAATCAGTCTTTCCTTTTATATATTTAGAAGATACTTACCTATGGTTTTTTTGAAAAACTACAGCAATTGTTCAAAGACGACCACGAGCCAGTATTTTAATTTATAATATACAAAAAATAAGAAATAAAAAATCTAGTTCTCACATTTAAAAGTCACTTATCCACTCACACGTCCGCCCTTGACAGCTGAAAAAGCGTCGAACGTCCGCGTCCGCGATCCAAATAGAATCGCGTCGAGCGCTCACTACTGATACCTACTAAACTTCCATTTTCTAGCAAACTATTGAACCATTTTCTATGAAAAAATAGCATTATATGGTTAAAACTATAAAGAAATAAAATATCTGAAAATTTTGATTCAATATAAAAAAAAAAATATATATTATTATTTTTTATTATTTTATTATTATTGTATATAAAAAAAATTCGAACTTGGCAATATGTGTTAATTTTTGGTATTTTTTTGGTTTAAACACTTTTTTACGGAACATCTTTGAATATTTCTTATTTTTACCTGCATATTATTAAACTAGATTATATAAGCTTTGATTTGATACCAAAATATAATTACTTGAAAAGTACAGTGTAGCACAATAAATCAAAACAAAACACCCATCCGTGTATAAATCTTCAGCGCCTAGAACAAAATCCTGAGAAAGGAAATATTAAATCAATGAATTCAAACTATTTTTGTTTTTGTTTTTTAATTTTAGGTATACGTAACTAATCATGTTGAACTGTTTTTCTAAATTTACGTTGTATTTTAATAAAATAATTGTTGATTGAAATTAATCATGGAAAAATATTACGGAAACGCGGCAAACGCGACAAAAATTTTACATGTCGACGTTAAGACATGTAAAATTGTCCTGATTTTGTTTATTTCCTTAATATCTGTACCAATTCCGAAAGATAGTATCATGAGGATCATAATAATGTATAATTTTAATAAAAAAAGGTGAATTATAAACATTTTAAACGCAGATTTCACTGGCGCGCATGAAAACTTCGAAACTATAATTTCAAAAAATAAATTTAAAATTTTGCCAAGAGCTTAGCTTCAGATTTAATGACCACAGATTTAAAATGTTTATTACAAAGCCATTTACAACCATATTTACGCAAATTTTCAGAGTTTTCATGGATAAAAACATGTTTTAAAAGTAGTAAGTCTCTAAGACCGCTATAGCGGCTGTAACGTTTAACTCAACTTTTTTTCGGACCGCTATAGCGGTCGGGACGTTTGAGTGGGTAGAGAGAGTTCCTTAGACGAACGTCGTTTGTCAACATTTTAAATCCAAAAAAATGAAGCCGAGAATATTCAAAGCAGGCTTAGTTTACCACGAGAGCAACTTTTCAGTGAAAATTTAAGTACGTTCTCGAGTCTCGGTTAGGTTAGTTGTTTATGTACATTTTCTTGGAAATGTTTTCTTGACTTGAGTGAATGGAACTGGGAAATTCTTAAGCGGATGCGTTTTTTATACAAATGGATTTTTACATTGAGAAAGTTTTCTTATTAATAAGCTTTGAAATAAGTCGTGAAAGAACACGGATTTATTATATACTGGTGATTTAAACTGTTTGTGGTGTGTCTGGGAGTAATATTTTTAAGCAATAATACGGCTAATTTAAACTTTTTACTGTACTTAATTTTTTTATACTAAATAGGCCTACGTAGGTAACATTATATAATATTTTTTGTCATAGGTAACTAAGAGAAGGTGGAAAATCTTTTATGTTTCTTTTTTTGTTTACGAGTAAATGGTGGTCCCTTTTACATTTTATCGAAATTGGTCGATCGGTTTTCATGTAGTGAATAAACACTGACGTGCGTTTATTGAAAACTAACTTGATTTTTTTAAAAAATCTCTTTTGTATTCACAGTCCATAACGTAGTTTAGATTTTTTAAAACTTTAATGCATGTTGTTATTCACTAGCCGAACAATTTGAAAGCTCCGAAGTTGCTAACTTAAACTATATCGCAAATAAAATTAGCTTTACCACAAACTTGAAACGAGTTCACATTTTGAAAAAATTATAACAAATTGCATGTTTTACGGGTTTAATGAGTTGTGTATTTTATTGTTTGTTTATTTTTCAAATGTTTTATTCATTTTATTAAAGAACGTTTTAGAGTGTTTTTAAACTTTGAAAACTAATATTATCGAAAGTGAAAGTATAGAATTTGTCGGTGACTTCTTCACGTATGAAGTGATTGAGTTTAAATTTTGGTATGCTAGCATGCAGAGTAACACAGGCTACTTAGCGGGAAAAACCTCTGGGCACAGTTAGTATTATATATAGTAGATTAATTATACATTAACATAACTATATATCTAAATATGTAAAAGAAAGGGTGACTGATTTAGTGACTGTGATCTATGCGCTGTCCAAACAGCTGAAGGGAATACGAATTATTTAAAATTTGCGGATAGGTTTTATAACGTAGCCCTCTGCTAAGAAAGTGTACCACGCGGGCGAAGTTGCAAGCACAAGCTAGTATTATATGTACATATATTTCATTAGAGTAGAGAGTATAAGCAATAACTCTATCTAAAAAATAATAATAATGGAAACGTTACTTTGCGGAAATCCATTACAATAATTATTAGCTATTATTTAATATTTAGTGTTAATTCCGCTCTAAATTTGTGAGTCTAACTAAGTTTTAAGAGATGGCGAGGAATTTAAACGATACCAAGATAGTATTTAGTATTAATTAACACCGAGTGCACCACCCGCCCTCCCGCATATGCATGCAAAACTAAAAATCCAAGTAAACTTTTACAATACCAACAAAATAGTACCTTTTAACAAGACATTATTCTCCATCAAAAACTACGCACACTTCCTTATAATTTTACTTCATATAAAAGCCTTACAAAGCGAACCGGGTGAGTGTAACAAGTTGCCCAATTTTCTCGACAAATGTGTTCGCGGATCTAAACCGTCTCTTTCGGAGTTCGCTGCCGTGTTTTAGGATTATTGGAGGGCGTATTAGTCAAAGGGATTGCGGTTAATGAAGGCGTTTTGATGGGTATTTATATATATTTAAGTTTTTATCACATATAAAGGCACGTAAAACTGTGGGTCCCGGCTGTTTCCTATAAGATATGTAGGAGGCAGCCTGTTTAGCTTCGATAATAAATGAAACTCGTAGAAACAACTCAAAAACTATATTAATTTAAATAAAAAGCCAAATCCCGACATACAACTTCTGTGTGAAAAAATGGAATGAAAGAATGTCAGTTTGACATTGACAGTTACATTAATTTTGTTTTTTTTTTTTATTATAAGGCGTCGACATGCCGGCCGCCATGGACCGCTGGTCCATCACTACATAATTTACAACATTACAAAAAAATGCCAAGATTTTCACAAAAAAAATACAAAGAGAAAAGTACAAGTTTACATTGAGTGAATAACCAAAGCAAATTGAAATTTACATTTACAAAAAAAAACAATGTTATTTATATGCAATGAACATTACAAATTACAACACATTACAAGATGTGAAATCTGGCCCTGATGTTAAGACAAAAAAATGAACTCTAAAACAAAGAATAACACCTAAAACAAAACTAGTCTAGGTTCTAGTTCTTAGTTAGTTTTTAGTACAATATTATGTAAAGTAATTTTACAAAAAACAAATTTAAACTTAAAATGAGTGTTGGTTTCACATAACCAACCTAAATGAAAGAATATTGTAACATATTACATTGATATTTTTCTTTGAACTTAAGTAAATTGTGAAATTATGCATTATTATTGTATGAATAGGATATAACAAAGGCTGAAGGCTGAATAAGAGCAAATTAGAACACTAAGTTTACAAGATCTGAAAAATACAATAAATAATGAATGTTTATTCCACACTTAAATAAAAATTTAAGTTTCTTATATATTACACAAGATTTTACAATATAAAAATTGTAAAATGGTTTATCTTAATTTAACAAATTTAAGATTTTAAGTTTCAAAATGCAGAATTACAATAAAATGACTGACTTGAAGTTAATGTAATTAATAAATTCCAATACAAAATGATGAATAGGCAAAATTGAGCAATTTGAAAAGTGATAAAGTTGTATAGGCACTGATAATGAACAATTACCTAAGCTCAAGAGTCTGTAACGGGCAAGGCACACAATTTAGACACAGGTCGTTTAATAATGTTACCTTTGCAGCGCAAACTTACTACCCTTGTGACCCCATCAGCACCACTGTGTTTCTCTGTGACGACTCCATAGAGCCATCTTGCAGGAGGCATATCATCCTCCTTGACAAGGACGACGTCGCCTATTTCAGGTTCTGGAATGGAACTTTTCCACTTGTGACGGTGGAGAAATTGTGTTAGGTATTCACCTGACCAGCGTTTCCAAAACTCCTGCACCTTGCGTTGAGTCAGCTGCCATCGCCTGAGACTGCTAACGCTGGATTCTAAATAATTTGCGTCGGGAACTGAAATCAAAGGTTCTCCAACCAAAAAATGACCAGGTGTTAGTGGGGATGGATCCTCTAATGTACCACCTAAGCGGCAGAGAGGTCTTGAATTGAGGCAAGCCTCAATTTGAGCCAACACTGTGGTGAGCTCCTCAAATGTCAATGTTGTATCACCGATGACTCGTCTAAGGTGATGCTTAGTGGACTTCACCCCGGCTTCCCATAATCCTCCAAAATTAGGACTATATGGGGGAATCCTGTGCCAATTAGTGCCGTTGGTGGACAGCCAATCGGTGATCTCGGCTGCTACGCGGGACTTTTGGGCTGCAAAGAGTGACTTGAGCTCTCGATCGGCGCCGACGAATGTCGTGCCGTTGTCACTCCACAACTCTGAGCAGTGTCCGCGTCTAGCGACAAATCGCCTGAATGCCGCCAGGAAGGTTTCAGAAGAGAGATCGCTTACCACTTCGAGGTGAATGGAGCGTGTGGCCATGCACACGAATAGGCAGATGTAGCCTTTCGTAGCGTTATGACCACGGCCCTTCGTGGTTCTTACTGCAATCGGTCCGACAAAGTCTAACCCGCTCTGACGAAAAGGCCGACTCGCCGTGACACGAGCAGATGGGAGTTGTCCCATGAATGGGTGAACTGTCCGCGAAGAATACCGCAGGCATTTCACGCATCTGTGAATAAAAGATTTTACTAAATTTCTCAAATTAATCATCCAATACCTAGAATGAATATAGTTCATTACGAGCTGTGTTCCTCCATGAAGAGTCTTTTCATGGGCGTCTGCAATGATTAATTTAGCCATGTGAGATTCACGTGGAATTAAGATGGGATGTTTTCGATCATCTGGCGGATTTGAGCCTTGTAGTCTGCCACGAACTCGCCAGATTCCATCGCCATCTTGATAAGGATTCAGAGAAGAGAATCTACTCCTTGCCTCTGCTATTTCCTTGCTACAAAAATATTGATTTTGACACCTCTTTATGCAGATCGTCATAACAGCTTGCAGTTCTCTAGCAGACAACCAAGACTGCCAGAGACTATCTTCAGATAAGTAGAATCTTCTGCACCACTCTAGCACGCGAAGAAGTCCTTGCAGCGAAGAAAACCGCTCTACAAAAGGATCTCCTTCATCTGTGGACTTGGTAAGTGCATGACATTTAATTTTTACCTTTCTTTCCTCCAATGTTGTATCCTTTATATCTGATTTACAAACATTGATGTGTTCCAGATGCAGCCATGCAGGACTGCGATTCCAGAGCTGGTTTTTTACACCTTCTTGATTCGAGGTAAGTCCTAGAATTTTCATAGCTTCATCAGCTTTGACATCTATTGCTCTGTCGTGCATGGTCGACTCTCCATGAATGTGATTCATGAGTTCCTTGCTGTTGCTTGAGAGCTTCTGTAGTGGAAAGCCTCCACATGCGGGCAATGCTGTCATTTCTTCGTAAACTTGGATTCCTTCTTCATTTGAGAAAAATCCTGACATCCAATCATCCACGTAGAACTCTGAGTTCACACGGCTGGCAGCTAGTGGAAATTTGGCAGCCTCATCTTTCGCTAATTGTTGCAGGCTACACACAGCTATATGTGGAGCTGGAGAGACACCAAATGTGACTCTAGATAGGCGAAGATGTTGAAGTACATCATCTGGATTTTCTCGCCGATAAATCTGCTGAAAATCTGCATCCTCTTCAAATACTTTCACCTGCCTGTACATCTTCACAATGTCTCCTACCAGCACTACGGGGTAGCGTCGCCAGCGCATAATTAAATGTCTCAGCTCTGGTTGAATGGTTGGGCCTGTCATGAGGTCACTATTTAATGATGCTCCGTTAGATCCCTTGCAAGACGCGTCAAACACAACTCGAACTTTTGACGTTGTCTTGTCTTGCCGTACAACGGCATGGTGAGGCAGATATACAGCATCCGACGCAGCGGGGTTGCTGACTACCTCCATGTGACCTAGAAGCAGATATTCATTAATGACCTTTGTGTACTCTTCTTTTAAATTTGGATCTTTATCAAAACGTTTCTCCAACATACAAAAACGTTTATGAGCAATGTCATGAGAGTGCCCATATTTACTGAGTGGGTCATCAGTCGTGAGTGGTAGTCTGACCACATCTCGACCGCATTCGTCTCTTTGTGTTGTTGCTGAGAAAAGTTCCTCACATTGCTGCTCTTCTGGAGTTAGATGTTTTGATTGTAGACCTGATGGTTCCGATTCCATTTCCCAAAATTTCTTCAATAGATCATTCTCAGATGTGTACACATGCATACTGAGAATGCCTTGGCTTTCATCATAGTCATTATTGGACGTGGTTACCTTGCCAGAGAGGATCCAACCGAGCCGGGTGTTTTGCGCAATCACCGACCCAGGCGGACCCCTGATTAATCCTTCCAACATAATCTGGCTGTAGACCTCCGCCCCTAGCAGCAGATCAATTTTACTCGGAGTTCCGAAGGTTGGATCTGCCAGTTCCATGGTTGCCAAAGTAGGTAGGGTGTCTGCCTTGGTCAAGGCACGCCCTGGAAGCACAGAAGTCAATTTTGTTAGCACATGAGCCTTAACAGTAATTTTAAAGTTTGGGTCAAGACGTGACTGAAGATTCACCAAGACGGTGGACTTCGACGAAATAGCCGAGTCCCGGTCACCTCCTAATCCACAAACTAAACCTGTTTCAGGCAATTTTTTAAGACCTAACATTTGTACCACCGACTCTGTCACAAAGGATGCCTGGGATCCCTGATCGAGCAGAGACCTTAACACAACCGGCGTTCTATTCTTGTTGGACTGCACCTTGACGAGTGCAGTTGCTAGAAGAACTTGACTGGGAGTGTTCAACAAACATGACGTGATGATTGGAGCATCCGATTCATCATTGGACAGTGTAGGTGGGGTTGGCTCGGTGACCGCGGCCACTATGCTTTGCACCGCCTGGTCACCCTTTGAGTTGGAGCTTGGAGTTTTGAGATGAAGTAGAGTGTGATGTTTCCTTTTACATAAACGGCACCTGGTAGAAACATTGCACTGAAAAACAGAATGATCTCGGTTTAAGCAATTGAAACACAAGTGGTGTGTCTGGGCAAATTCACGTCTGGCTTCAGAAGATTGTTTTGCAAAGGTTTTGCAGTTTATTACTTTGTGACTGCCAGAACAAAACGTACAAGTGGCAACAGAGGTAGCAACATGGGTGGACTTAAGAACCTTTGAATCCAGACATTCAATAGATCTAAATTGATTTGTTAAAAATTCCTCAAATAAAGACATAGTGGGCAATTCATCATTAGATTCTGTCACCTTTTGTTCCCACTTCCGTCTTGTGTCCGGATCAAATTTTTGTTTAATTAAAAATACTATAAGAATGTCCCATGTTGATACATTAATCCCCAGATTCGTGATAGCATGAAGGCACTCCCTAGTAGTGTCTAATAATAATTTTAAACCACTTGCGGACTCCACTGACATGGATTTTTGATTAATTAGCTTTTTCAAAATACAATCAGCTAAATATTTTTTATTGTCATACCGAGACTCTAACTGTGCCCAACAAATATCATAATTATCAGCCGTGACTGATAGGTGCCTTAATAATTGCTCTGCCTCGCCCGTTATCAAACTCTTAAGGTAATGCAACTTTTGAACCTTATCAATGACATCATTATTATGAATCAAGGAGCGGAACAGATCCCGGAAGCTTGTCCATTCTGAATAAGTGCCTGAAAACTTTGGGATTTCTATTTTTGGCAGCTTTACCTGTTCCCTTCCTTTATTCATGTTATTATTGTCACTTACTTGATTTACAGATTTGAATTTACCTAATACTTCCTTTAGAGAACATTTGTAATCAATAAATATTTCTTCGGTTTTATCAAACAGAATGTCTATAGCTGTAGAATCATCTTTTTTCATTAATGCGACCAGTTTTCTATGATTGTCCACATATTCTCTCCAGTGCTGGTCTACTATTTCCAACCTGGTGGTAATGTAAGCATTGGTGATTCTCTCCTTTGGAGATTTCTTAAAATTTGCGAATGATTTGTTGATTTGCTCGGAAATGTTCTCTTGAATTTTATATAACTCAGAGGCAGACATTATTCTCACTGATTTAATAACTTTTCACAAACACTGTAACACCTCACCCACACGACGCGATGTCGCAGATAGCTCGCCGCCTTCCTATAGCCGCCCCAAATGGGCCGCCCACCATGTGCTGCCCTCGGGCACACCACGATAACGTGCCGCCTTGGGTGCGCCGCGTGCAACGTGCCGCTCTGCACGGACCGCCGCCACCGCTTGCCGCTCCTGTTGTATCACCGTCCACCGCGTATCGCTTTGGACGGCCCTTTTTGCAAAAACCCTTTTGAGGTTAGCAAAAATGCCGGCCGGTCACGTAGGTCGCACGGTCGCACGAAGGTCACGCGTGGCCGATAGAGGTTTCGGCTTCGACGAACTGCTTTTCTTGAAGTGTCCAGTGTCCGACTCGATTAGGACCAATGTTTAGCTTCGATAATAAATGAAACTCGTAGAAACAACTCAAAAACTATATTAATTTAAATAAAAAGCCAAATCCCGACATACAACTTCTGTGTGAAAAAATGGAATGAAAGAATGTCAGTTTGACATTGACAGTTACATTAATTTTGTTTTTTTTTTTTATTATAAGGCGTCGACACAGCCGTTAGGTCATGTTGCAGGCCCTGTAGTAATCTCGGCGACCTGATACTGTAACATATAGGTTAGCCACACAACCTATAAATTGTGATTTGACTCTGACAGTGTAAGTAGGGTAACCTGTTCTGTTGGAGTATAAACCCCAATTATTATTATAAATTCACCGGGGGTACTTCATTTGCTATTTTTTACTTTGGACGATTAAGTAGGTAATCCAACAGTGCCAATTACCGCCTGAGTAAAAACTTTACTGTGCTTAGGTAGGAGGGCACCGAAGCTAATGAAACTACTGGGCTGAAGAGTATTGAGATCTTATGACTCTTGAGTAAGAAGCGTTCGTGTAGAATTTTACATCATTGTGGTATCCTGGGCAGCATTGAACTGATTATAATTATGGGCAACGTAAACTTTGCCATCAGGAGAGCGTCTTCCACAACTTCTTACGTCTTTTCATTAAAAAAAATATGTTAAAGCGGTTTTATTGATTGTATCGCGCCAGTTCTATTGCTTTAACGTTAGCCTTCAAAAGGCCCTCAAATGTGTAAGTTGTGAGGCAGTCATGGCATATTATGAGGTGTGGTATTGTTTGGACAACATCGTAATCGCACTAATCGTTCCCAGAGAAACCTTTTAACCTTTTTTTAACTCGGTTTTTTTCTCACTAATGAGCACTTTATTTTATGATTGAATAAAAAAGACAATTGTTAAGTATAATAAGAAAAATTATAGAATTTTTTATATTTATTATTTATTTACCTCGTCACATATAAATATTTAATAAAAAGTGTATAGATTTTTACAAAGATAAAAATAAATAACTAAACAGAACCCACATAAATAACCGAATGGCAACACGAATAAGCTAGTAAGTCCAGCAATATAGTAACATTAACCACAAAATAAAAGTTATTCGCTATAAGTAAATGATTGTTAGTAAACTAATATCCCTAAGGACCCATCACGCTCGTGATATCACGACTTTTCTTCACAAAACATTTTTCTTTATGTGTTATATGTATCTATTGAACTACTACTTATAGGGCAGTATACTTGATCCTACCCCCCTTCCCTTGTTACCGGGGGTAGACTTCCTTTGCAGGAGGTCGTCAAGGTGGGTACCTCAACAGTGCCAGTTATTCTACCGCCTGAGCAGTATTGTGCAATCATTACTGTGCTCTGGTAGGAGGGCACTGTAGCTAGTGAAATTACTGGGCTAAAGAGTCTTAACATCTTATGACTCTTAAGTAAGAAGCGTCGGTGCAGTGCACCTAGAATTGCACATCATTGTGAAATTCTGGGTAGCACTGTACTGATTATGGGCAGCGTTATCTCTTAACATCAGGAGAGCGTCTTGCTCGTCTTCTTACTTCTTCACATAAAAAAAAAACTTGATCCTACTAATATTATAAACGCAATAGTTTGTAAGAATATAATACGCATATACCTAGTCAGGTCATAAGTATTGTCACACAGTAAAAACTTTTCTTTTAGAATGCTGGCCACAAAAAAGTTTATTGAATTCGAATTTCGAATTGTTCATGAAAATAAAAATGTATACTTTTTAGAATTTTACTCATTTCTAAATATGGAGTGGACGCTTAAAGAAGACCGTGTTGCAGTTATTGCGTTGCATCGTTGCGGTTACGCGCCAATTCAAATTTTTGACATACTGAAAAATTTGAATATAACCAAAACATTCGTTTATCGTACCATCAAACGATACAATGAAGACTCTAGTGTAGATGACAGGTCAAGAAGTGGTCGCCCTCGGTCTGTTAGGACTCCAGCAGTGATAAAAGCTGTGAAGGCGCGAATTCAAAGAAATCCCAAACGTAAGCAGAAACTGTTGGCCCTTCAGATGGGGTTAAGCAGAACCACGGTGAAAAGGGTGTTAAATGAAGACTTAGGGCTTCGGGCATATCGAAGAAAAACAGGACATCGTTTAAATGCTCGTCTAATGGACCTGAGACTGAAGAGATGCCGCGCTTTGTTGAAGCGGTACGCGAGAAAAAAATATCGAGAAATTCTTTTTTCGGATGATAAAATTTTTACCGTAAAAGAGAGCTACAACAAACAAAATGATAAGGTGGCACACAGTAGTGAAGAAGCGAGCAACCGTATTCCGCGTGTCCAACGAGGTCATTTTCCATCCTCGCTCATGGTATGGTTGGGAGTTTCTTATTGGGGCTTAACAGAGGTACATTTTTGTGAGAAAGGTGTAAAAACGAATGCAGTTGTGTATCAAAATACAGTCCTGACGAACCTTGTGGAACCTGTTTCTCATACCATGTTCAATAACAGGCACTGGATATTCCAACAAGATTCGGCGCCAGCTCATAGAGCGAAGAGCACACAAGACTGGCTGGCGGCGCGTGAAATCGACTTCATCCGGCACGAAGACTGGCCCTCCTCCAGTCCAGATTTGAGTCCGTTAGATTACAAGATATGGCAACACTTGGAGGAAAAGGCGTGCTCAAAGCCTCATCCCAATTTGGAGTCACTCAAGACATCCTTGATTAAGGCAGCAGCCGATATTGACATGGACCTCGTTCGTGCTGCGATAGACGACTGGCCGCGCAGATTGAAGGCCTGTATTCAAAATCACGGAGGTCATTTTGAATAAACTTTATTGTCATAAGAATCTATGTTTTGTTAAGTTCATTTTGGTATATAATGGTTACATAATAAATAAACTTGTTCCAATAATTTAATATTAAACATGTGACAGAATTTATGACCTGACTAGGTATGGGTGAATCCTGAGAGACAAAATTTTACGTGTCTGGGGGAATAAACTACCCGTAACATAAAAATTCTACCCAAGGGTATTTTTTTTCTGTTAGTTTTAGGTTTAATCTACTTAATGCATGATAGATATAAGGTTAAATTTAGCTGCAAGTATCTGAAAAAAAATGTTAAAGCCCTGAAATTTGATTACCATGGGGTGTCCCTTACACTTTTTTGGAACAAAATATATTTTTTACACCAATTTATAAACGGAATTTTATTAATTGCTGTGATCTATGCTGTAAAGGGTGAACTGTTATATGATCAAAAAATACGTGAAGGCTGTACACAGCGTAGTTTTAGAAAAAATAACAAATTTAGGTTTGTCCCCGGACAAAAAGTGATTCCCATGGCGCGCGACATAACTACTCACATTTCACAAGCCAAAAGACTTAGAAGCTTGTACGCACGCTGTTGGCTAACTTCAATTGCGCTCTAAACATCGTGAAGAAATGTTACTCCTCTCGTGGTTATAAACTGGATTTACGAAGGTGAGAAATTGATTACCGTGGTTTTGGTTCACTAGATCATTGATTACCTTTTCCATGTTTAAAAATATTTTTTTATCCATTACGATTTTTTGACTAGGGTGTGCAGTTAGGAAAAGGGTATTGTTTATCATATATTTTATTATTATTGGTCTATAATTGTGGTATTTAAAAATATTGACAAAAAACTATACAATTTTGATTTTCATGGTATTGATTTTCATGGCGTTTTACCACGGTGATCAATTTTCCCCTGAGTTTTCTAGCGCATTCTTTCACTTTTTACCCAACTACAGTGAAGCCGCAGGTATGGAAGTGATTTTGAAAGTTTATATTTGTATTTTTCATTATTTCAGATGTTTTTTTTTCATATTGTATACATCAGATTTTTTTATTGTACTATAGTAGACAGCCGCTCTGGCTTATGCGGCACCATTATATCCCCACATTAAAATAAGTCACTCAGCGAGCTATGGAGAGGGCTATACTCGGGGTTTCTCTACGTGATCGAATCAGGAATGAGGAGATCCGAAGACGAACCAAAGTCACTGACATATCTCCGCGGATCAGGAAGCTGAAGTGGTAATGGGCAGGCCACATAGCACGTAGAGCGAATGGCTGATGGAGTCGAAAAGTGTTCGAGTACCTACTACGTACAAGCAAACGCAGCGTAGAACGTCTACCCACAAGTGTGGCAAACGACCTTATTAAGGTCGCTTCCAACACCGGTTTTATATATTATGGAGGTCTAAAAGGGGAGGTTTATGTTCAGCAGTAGACGTCTTATGGCTGAGTTGATGTATGATGAAAAAACGAAACTATGGGCTGACTGCAACTTCAGTCCAGATTAACCTAACTAATGATAAATGTACAATCTGATGACAGCTTCTGGAGTGAATCCTGTCAGTGACTGTTACTGAGAACTTAATCTCATATTCTAGGACTATTTATTCGATATTTTTACATTGTTTAAGACAGCAATACGTTGATTTTATTTAGTTTACATGATTATTATATAGAAAGCCAATATAGACCTTTTTAATACCTTATGTTTGGTGTATATTTGTTTGAATCACCGTTTTTAATCATTTTTATTTTATATGATTAGTATGTAGAGGTCAATATTTAAATAATAACATAGAATTCAAACAAAATAGTTTTAATTTTGATTCCCATGCCACATTTTATTGATTCGCGTGGCACCAAAAATTTAAATTTAAATATCTTCTGAACAAAAAAAGTTATAATGATGCCTATTTGATAGATGTGCTTATAATTATGGGAAATTTGATGTTTTACATGTAAAATTCAATAATACTTTAATTTAAAATCTGCCACGGAAATCACTTAAATACGCCCGATCTCAGGATTTACCCGTATATGTAAGTTTGTTACTCTTTCGCGCCTAAACAGGTGGACTGATAGAGCTAAAATTTAGTATAGAGCTGAGTTACGTTGCTGAGCTGAGTTGTTGTTGGTTGAGCTGAGTGGATGGGGTGAGTTTGGTAGCTTGGACCCTGGAATAACAAGGCTACTGTACAGCGGGTAAAACCGCTGGGAGCAACTAGTCACATAATATAATGATCAAACTATTTATTTAATAGGGTTTTGTTCGCTGAATTTGATAGCGAGATCATCTTATTTATTTATTAATAAATAGTCAAGAAAAAAATTGGTAAGAAATTTCATAAAAATATTATAGATTGTTTATAATAAAAGATAACGTTCTTATTCTTATTCGAGTCGAAATCGAAATCTTGCAAAACTTGAACCACGGAGTTCAATGACGATTTGAGCGATACATACGGTATCCAGGTAAACAAGTGAATTAAATTAAAAATTTAAATAAAAACCCAACGCTTTCAAAATATGTATATTACCATTTTGTGGTGGTGGCCATCTTGGATTTTAAATTTATTAAAGTGCGTATTTTACGAGTCAAGCTCATTTGATACCCATATTGAAGGGGTTGTGGAAAAAAAGTAATCCGCCATTTTGTAGTGGCGGCCATCTTGGACCGATTTCCACCAAACATGGCTAAGAACACTCTCGACTAACTCTACTTTAAAAAAAACTCGATCAAAATCCGTTCATTCGTCCGGGAGCTACGATGCCACAGTCAGACAGACACGTCCAACTTATTACACCCCGTCGTTTTTGCGTCGGGGGTTAAAAACGAACATAACAATGTGCAACTTAGAAGTTCCTATTGTTTATTTTGATACAACTTCCTACATAATAATATTATGTACAAATACATAACATATGTATACTTGTAATATTATATCATATTTAAAAATACACATTATATCAAAATTGATCAATCAAATACCCACCCCTACCTCGAGCAAAGATGCCTGTAACGCTCTTCATCTTTCATCTGTCTTAAACATCCAAGACGTTGTAAATTTGATCAAAACAACGTATAGGTACGCCTCAAGATTTACCTTTATTCACCAATGGATCAAACTTTCCAATCCCTATCAATTCTGTTCTTTTATGGCAAATGACAAGTTTATACCTCTCAGATAAGGGTTATCTGGCAACTAAAGGATCAAAACACATAAAAGTAGAACTCGACCAATTTTAATTTGCACATCTGTTGTAGACGTTAAAAATGTTTTGTTTGGCTGGTAAGTAAAATTTAAAACTTGTAGAATTCACTGACGTATTAGGATAGATGCAGCTTAGACATTCTAACAGGGATGTTTACTAAACATTTTTTTCATTAAGTGTTTCAATAATTGACGAATTAAAAAAAAGACATCCCCATTTGAGACTTCGAGCGCATTATGTGCACGAAGTGAAGCTGACCCCTAACTCAATAACTTCTATGAATTTTTAGGTTGGGAGTTTATTAGCGTTTTTTTTACTAAACCCTTTGGTTTAGTAAAAGACACTTTTGTCTTGCTCGTATTCTTATTTCGTTGTATAAAAAAATCTGAGTTTGAGTGAGAGTCAAAGTAACAGGATTTACATTTTTTTATACGTTAAATATGTCAACAAAGGTGTATGTATATCCACGTTTTGGCTCCGTATGTCATCGAAACGTGGACACTTACGGTTAGACTGGTCCACAAATTTAAAGTTTCTCAGCGAGCTATGGAGCGGTCTATGCTCGGCGTCTCTCTAAAGAATCTCATCAGAAATGAGGTGATTCGGCAGAGAACAAGAGTTACCGATATATCTAAAAGAATTAGCAAACTGACGTGGCAATGGGCTGGTCTCATTTTCCGCAAAACCGATATCCGATGGGGTAGACGTGTTCTAGAGCGGAGACCATGTCTCGTCAAACGTAGGATAGGGCGTCCTTGGGCGAAATGGGGTGACGATATCCGAAAGGTCGCGGGGAGCGAGAGGAGGAAGACGCAGGACCGAGTTGAGTGGCGTGCCATGGGGGAGACCTATGTCCAGCAGTGGACTTCCTATGGCTGAGATGATGACGTCATTACAACATCAAATCTCTCTTGATACATATCTAAGGTTGAATCACCTACGTAGCTTATTGGAACGTAAAACCTTTCAAAACATAAAAAGAAGGATTTACCTGAGAATAAGCCCGTATTCAATATGAATTTATGCTTTAGAAGGAAGCAAATCATCAATCATCCCTTTGGTTAAATTAATCAATCTCTTTCCGTGTCGATACATACGAAAGTAACACATTAGGGATGAGACAAAAACTGGGACACCGATGTTATAGAGATGATCCATAACGGTTTTTAAACACTGTTTTATGACATTGACAATTCAAGCAAATCCGGTAACTGATTATAAGGCTGCTTGTCCATGTACTAGCTTCATCCATGCCATTTAATTTAATTTGCGTCTAGAAAATTATAGGTACCATACATGTATATTTATAAATAAATGAACACACAAAGTCTACAAAGTAATGAATCATTAATAAAAAAACGGTTTGAATTTAGCTTTTTCCGCAATTTATGAAAATTGATTTTAAATTTATCTTTCATATATTTATTCAACTCTACACACAAATTATTCATAACATTAATTGACATGCATCAACGGCCCCGGCAATTGCAACATGTCTGAAACGAGCTTAATTGCCATTATGTAGAACACAACATACTCTGAATTTCACTTTAAATCAATTTCGGTTTATCATACTTTAGTTATTATTGTTGAATTTACATAACAAAGATTTTTATTTTTAATACGGACAAAACCAAGGACGATCTTTAGTCCACTGTTTACAAAAAGGTTCATTCGGCAATCATAAAAACTGCCTGAGTTGACAAACGAACACTGTAAATTTGGATTTTTAATTAAAATTTCAGAGATTGGTATTTATCATCACTATAAACCCTCAATTATATTTTATTTGGGCCATGTGCTTAGACATGACAGATATGAGATACTACAACTTATTATGATGGGAAAAGTAGCCGGTAAGCGAAAAGTCGGTCGTAGAAAGAAGTCGTGGTTGCGCAACATCAGGGAATGGACCGGGACAGCGAGTGCCACCGAACTGTTCCGCCTCGCGAAGGATAAGGAGAAATATGCTGAACTGACTGCCAACCTTCACTAGTTGGAGAGGCACCGAAAGAAGAAGATAAACCCTCAATTGCCCACAGCTGGGCATAGGCGATCCATCTAATATCCACTTTCCGCCACTCTCTTGATGTCTCTATATTGCTATTAAGAACATAGCACTAAAACAAGTGAATAAAATTAAAAATTTAAAAACCCCAACGCAACGCTTTCAAAATATGTAAGTCTCCATTTTGTGGTGGCGGCCATGTAGGATTTTAAATTTATCATAGTGCGTTGTATTTTACAAGTTATGCCCTATTATTTAATACCTATATTGAGATGGTTTTAGAAGAAAAAATTAATCCGCTATTTTGTAGCGGCGGCCATCTTGGACTGATTTCCACCAAACATGGCTAAGAACACTCTCGACTAACTCTACTTTCAAACAAAAAAAAACTAAATCAAAATCCGTTCATCCGTTCGGGAGCTACGATGCCACAGACAGTCACACACACACAAACTTATAACACCCCGTCGTTTTTGCGTCGGCGGTTAAAGATAAAACAATAAGAATATTTCCAGACATGTCAGTAATAAAATGTGTAATCATTAAAACGAATATTTCAAGATGTAATGTGTAATACCCAGTGTAAGTTAAAGTGGAAAGCTATCTCAAGTTAAAGTCTGTGCAAAGTTGAAAGGATACGAGATAACAGGTATACTTCGATCGAAGGAGAGCTTTTAGCGCAACGAAGGTTCTAAATGTTCGTTTTTAATCTTTATGACTTCAATAGGATTCAAACATGTTAGGTTTTTTTTGTTGAAAAGTTATAATTTTTTTTTAACCCCCGACGCAAAAACGGATTTTGATCTAGTTTTTTTTTCGTAGTTTGAAACTAGAGTTAGTCGATGTTTTTAGCCATGTTTGGTGAAAATCGATCCAAGATGTATTGTACTAACTGATTTGTAAGACCTTATTGTAACCGAAATTCTGACAAATAAATGAATAAATAAATAAATAGATGGCCCCCGCTACAAAATGGCGGATTATTTTTTTCTTCTACAACCAACTTACAAAACAAGAAGTTTTTGTACAACAACAAATTTTCTTCTCAACATGGAATTCTCGAAGAATTCTCGAATTTTGAAGTGTTGAATATTGAAATTCGGGAACTTATGGTACTTTGAAAAGAAAATAAAATAAAAATATAGGAATAATTCTATAAAAAACAATCAGTTAAAAACTTCCTTATACCACATAATATAAACAAAAGTCAGTTGAATTGATTCAAAAGCAAAATAACAACAGCCTATTGTAGAAATTCAGTTGACATTGACAATACTAATTGAAAATAGTCACGAAAGGTCATTCCTTATCATATCTCAAAACAAAGTTTTGGTAGGAAAACTCCGATTACAAAATTAAAATTAAATTTACTATACCTACCTATCAAATGACCAAGCTAGCCCCACATTGCGTAAATATTCCCGCGAAGTGTCAAATTTTGAAAAATCTCTAAACACTTTTTGAATTAGATTTTGACAATATAGCCCAGTCAATAAGTGCCCAAAAAGGGTATGTGGATCGAAAAGTCGAAAGCAGAAAAACTAACTTAGTAACTTTGTTTGGACTAGTTAGGAGATAAACATACTAAAAGTCCCCACCCCTCCAAGGTGAGCCCGAGGAGGGGGAGGCCGAAGAAGGTCCCATTTTTAGGTTTTTGGCTTATATGTCAAAAACTGTGCGTTGCACCATATTTTGTAGTAGTACATTATTAAACCTCATAAAATTTTCTACAACTTCGGCCTTGACACTTTTTATCTATCTCCAATCGTTGTCCAGCTATGAGCTTCCAAACATGGTCTATTTTGAAAACGCTTAAATTAGTTTTCCATACAAAGTCAGTAAAAAAATCTTAAAAATAAAATTTGACCAACTTCTGGTTTTCGTATCATAATTAAACTTTGTAAATGTCTAGAAATCTGATGACAGTTTAATAATCTGGTACCACTGAGCTGATCTGATGATGGAGCCAGGAGGTGTCTAATGAAACTCTTCAATGACTATTAGTAAACCCGTCGAGTTTGGGCACATTACATTCGAATCGATGAGACTTTTTCATTACACTTGCTGTCGAGGGTCTGATAATGGACCAGGAGGTGCCTACGTCTCATCAATCCGAATGTAATGAGCCTAAACTCGCCGGTTTTACTAATAGCCATTGATGAGTTTCAGTAGACACCTCCTGGCTCCATCATCACATCAGCTCAGTAGTACCAGATTATTAAATTGTCATCAGATTTCTAGACATTTGCAAAGTTTCATTATGATACGACAACCAGAAGTTGGTAAAATTTTATTTTTAAGATTTTTTTACTGACTTTGTATGGAAAACTAATTTAAGCGTTTTCAAAATAGACCATGTTTGGAAGCTCATAGCTGGACAACGATTGGAGATAGATAAAAAGTGTCAAGGCCGAAGTTGTAGAAAATTTTATGAGGTTTAATAATGTAGCACAACAAAATATCGTACAACGCACAGTTTTTGACATATAAGCAAAAAACCTAAAAATGGGACCTTCTTCGGCCTCCCCCCCCTCGGGCTCACCTCGGAGGGGTGGGGACTTTTAGTATGTTTATCTCCTAACTAGTCCAAACAAAGTTACTAAGTTAGTTTTTCTGCTTTCGACTTTTCGATCCACATTTCTTCTTTTACTGGACTAATACGCGCGAACAATAAGTACACAAAGTGTAATAAATAGATATAGTTAGAGCATAATATTTTCTTTTTTTTATACAGCTCAATAAGAAGACGAATAAGATGCTCTCCTGATGGTAAGAGATAACGCTGCCCATATAATTAGTACAGTGCTACCCAGTATTTTACATAGGTAAAATTCTGGGTGCACTGCGCCTACTTGAGAGTCATAAGATGTTAAGACTCTTCAGCCCAGTAATTTCACTAGCTACAGTGCCCTCCTACCGAAGTAATGTTTGCACATCACTGCTTAGACGATATAATAACTGGCTCCGTTGGGGTACTCACCTAGTCAACCTCCTGCAAAGGAAGTCTACCCCCGGTCTTCTTCGAAATTTTTTTTTAACCCATTCCACACCTATGATGAAACCGTGTCGCCAAGCAGTCATTTCGACCGTGTTCCGCCATGATGTCCAGGGAGAGATTTATCCCACCTTCTATGTTTGGTCTGCTACCATCTTCGGCCTCATCATCGCTTAACATCACTCAAAATCGTGGCCAAAGGCTAACCTATAAAGAATAAAAAAATATACACTGTGCGGAACGAAAATTTAGATCTAACTTTTTCTAGAGCAAATTTTTTGTAGTTAGTGACGTTTCAACGTTTCGTTCACTATCGAAGAAAAATTGTGACCATTTTGTACGCTTAAGCACAAACTTAATTAAAGAGGCAGATACCGCGCTAGTCATCACCATGGTCAATTTATTCTCTAGACTCAAGAGTACAAAACTGTTTTCACACACTAACGAATGAATACCAGTTTTTTTCTCTACAATTTAACATATTATTAGGTACATAATATTATTATCTACCTACACGTATGATATTATTAACCAACTTGTCTTTTTTGACTGTTACCGTCCTATTTCATTCCTCAGACGCGTGGTTGTAAGGTAATAGTTTCTCAATCAGGACAAAAAAGACAAAGAAAAGTATAACGACTAATATAATTATTAGTTTGTGACATAATAATCATAGATTGTTTATTAGGTACGAAAGTGCTACATGCAGATTTTTGGTATATTAGATTTTGAGTTTCTGTGCAGCTCGTTTTACTTTGAGCGTAGCCATTGAGGTAAAAATCGCGATATCTGCTTCTATTACTACAGTGTGGTATAAACGTTTTAGTTGGTACGTGGTTCCAAAACTCCAGAGTGGTAGTAATTTCACTTAGCCTCATTCTAACCCGGGATAAATTGGCTCACATCCGTATTCGATCTATTGCAATTGGATGTACGGAGTAGATGGACAGACTTTACCAATTGGTTTTGGATGAGGCATTGGATATTCTAGTGGTAGGAAGGTTTTAGATTAGATAACTCTTTATTGATCACCTTAATTAAAAAAAAAACTAAAATTAAATGCATTTTTTTATTAACTATATAGCCTAGCCTGTCCGCCTGCCCGTCTGTTGCCTGCTGCCTTTTTAGCTTTTGACAACGATCTCGCGTGATGTAAAGCCTCGATGCGGCCATAGATGGTAGCACACTAAACCTAGAAAGCGGGCTAAATCCATCTCTGGGTAGCCAGAATAGCTATAAATAAACACACATCATCACGGTAAAGAGATATACAATAATTTGACTCCTCAGAAGCGGTTGAACTCAAGGTCGCGCGAGTTTGCAACGAGGTCGGTAGGGTTCGTTAGGCAGGGAGGTGCCAAATAGGCGTTATTATTGTGAATTACTCAAAATATCAAAAAGAATTATAAATACTTTGTGATATTTTTACTAATTCACAACCATTATCTGGAAGCTTATTGCATAAAAACGTCTATTTAACATCTTCTTGCCGATGTCGACCGCGTTGCAAACTCGCGCGACTTTGAGTTCAGCCGCTTCTAGGGAGTCAAATTACTGTATATCTCTTTACCGTGGCCACATCTGTGACTGTGCTATGGTAAACATGTCGGACTGTCGCTGACTGCGGTCAACCGTGTATGTGATTTGTGGTGGTGCTTGATTCAGGATACTGTTTAGGCATGATGTTGCACGATTATGGGATTTATAGCCTATGATTTATGGTTTAATTTAGGATACAAATATGTGCATTAGTTGCAACATACGCATAAATAAACATCACTTAGGTTTAACTAAAGATAAGCATTGTAAACTCTTAAAAAAACAATCTCAATAATTTTCTACTTCGTTTTTTTCATAGATGTGCTTTGCAAACGAAAGGAATAATAGAACTTAATAATTGTATTTTTTATGGCATATGCCTTTATTGAGAAAAAACAAGCCAACAATACTACATCAGTAAAGAACACTTCGTTCGTTCCACAGATCGTTCACATGCCAATCTACAGAAAATCCTTATGTTTGAAACCACTGTCAGATGGCAGAGTGCTTAGAATGCTGGCAGCATTGCCACGTCGAATGGTAATACAGTACTTGAGACTTGAGAGGTGTCAAGGGACACCCGGATGGAACGAAGTTCTCACGATTTACACGATTTATTATTAACAAAAACCTGTATACACTCAACAAAAATTATAATCGTCGCGACACCACACTGTTCAATGCGAAATAGAAATTAAAATATCTGGCTTGCTTTCTATAAGAGAGAGAGAGAGAGAGAGAGAGAGAGAGACAGACAGAGAAACATGCGCACGCCGCACAGCTAGCAAAAAGTGTCGTGACAACTTTTTGTATGATTTTTTTCCGTCTAGCCCCCTTTCACAACGCGCGATAAGGAACTTCGTTCCAAAAAAAAAAGTATATATACATTATTCATATTGCCAGCAATACTTATACGTTCGAGATATAACCTCAAATATACCTCAGCATTTTGGTCACACATCGCCCTTGTCTTATCGAAAGTTTAATATGACACACTAAAATAGCATAAAATTATGTGGACTAAGTAATTCTTCTGAATCAATCAAAGACCAAGTTATCAATACTATTTTTTATGTAAAGAAGTAAGAAGACAAGCAAGACGCTCTCCTGATTTTAAAATTTAACGCTACCCATAGTCAGTAGGTACAGTGCCACCCAGGAATATACAATTATGTAAGATACTAGGTACACTGCACCAACGCTTCTAACTCAAGAATCGTAAGATGTTAAGACTCTTTTGCCCTTCTAACGGAGCACAGTTATGTTTGCACATCACTGCTCAGGCTTTATCTTTGAATTGATATAACTAAGTAAATCTTTTAATCCTCACACGGAAGTGGGTCAAATCTTTTAAGACCCATTAACACTCGACAGGTGAAACTATATAAAAGTAAAAAGGGACCAAGATCGCTACAAGGTCGCCAATAAAAGTCTGCTGAGATCTAAAGAGGTGCCGAGTACAATGGGAATTGTACTTTACTTATCTCTTTGATAAAAGTAGATATTTAACTCGGTTGGGAGAGTATAATATTACTGTTGTACCACAGTCCGGTATGGTTCTACGGTTAATGTATTATATAGTAGACATTTTTTTATTTTTTTTATTGATATAGTGATCTTTGTTCCGCCTGAGCAGTGATGTGCAAACATAACTGTGCTTCGGTAGAAGAGCTCTGTAGCAAGTGAAATTATTGAGATGAAGAGTCTTAACATCTTATAACTCTCAAGTAAGAAGCGTTTTACCCAGAATTTCACCTTTGTAAAATCATGATCATCTCTTACCACCATATACCATCATATCTGACCTTAACTTAGGCAAATAAGTACTTTACATTTAACTTAAATTACTACATAGACTTAAACTAAGAATGTGTCCAATAACATGTTTCTTATTGTCTATAAGGGAAAGATACTTTGTTTATGTGTTCTTTATGTATAATGCAGATGTAGCACTGTAATATAATTCAAACTACTTAGTTTGTTGAGTCTTCACAAATTATACATTTCTGGTGGAAAACTATTGAACTGAAAAACAATCATATTTAATAAAACACATAACTTAAGCCGGGTCTCTAGCGCGTGTTTTGGTCTACACAATCAACAAAGACATGTTTAGGCGTCAACAATTCTAGGTGGTTTTTGATGAATATTGATATTATTATGTTTTTGTTAAACAAAATTATTAAACAAAATTTTAGTTTGATAATGTTGTGACGTTTTTGTTGATTGTGTAAGACAAAACACGCGTTGGAGACGCAGCTTAAGAATAACATGTACGAGTAAAAGGAAAGAGTGGCTGACTGACTGATCTATCAACGCCCTATTTTCACGATGAAATTATAAAAGTAACAATTATGTTATTAAACAAAAATTCAAACAACGTTACAAAAATATTTTATGAAGCCAATTTAAAAGCTGAGTTACTCAGTTATATTTATTACCCAACAAGTTAATCTCAGTATTAAATTAAACAAATTCATTAAGAACAAAGTTCTAAAATTAAATTTTACTGCAGGCGTATTTCCTACAATGCAAGTATTACCAGCCTTCAGTCACAGACTACTGAATTAAAGGCTGATACCGCACCTTTATCGAAAGTGAAGCTAGATGAGTTTTTATTTTAGTATGCCAAAACGTCTGATTTGCTAACATCAAGTGATATCGTGGTTATTAAAGCTTTTAATTTAAAGTGAATAAATCAGCCAAATTTTCTTGCAAACTGTTTAATTTCCAAACAAATCAAAATACATTTAACACTTGTATAAACGTGTTATAAAATGTATAAAATTCCTTGCGTGCGAGTCTCTCGGTTGAGCGATATGACAAATTTCGAAATAACATACATGTATGAAAATACATGTAATAATTTTTTTAAGGTGGCAAATACCTTGGCAATTATTGTCTCAACGTATGCTGCCAGCATTCTGGGCACTCTGCCATCTGACAGTGGTTTGGAGCACTTGGATTTTCTGTAGATTGGCTTGTGGCCGATCTGTGGTTATTAAAAATGTTCTTTACTGCTGTAGTATGTAATAATTATACATGTATATTACATGTCTTCTTATTTGAGTGCCATCTTCTAACAAAGGTTGGCGATCATCATGATCAACCCTCGACACAACAGCTCTAAATAGGGAACGCGTTTAACCTATATGCGTAGAACAAACATTTTGAAAATATCTCTCGGTACACACTCAGGACAGTCGCAATCACTCTTATTGATTTTAGAGTTTGAGTTTTTGAGCGCAGCATCTGCCCTAATACAAATACTAAAGCTGCAGACAGAGGCGGGACGGAGCGGTAAAGCGGTCGCGATCTTCATTTTGTACCTGCCCGCGTTCGCTTTATATGTGACTAGTGGACCCGCCCGCACTTCGTTGCGCCTAACAGAAAATCATCAGTGTTTCTCTACTATATAATGCATTGTATTATAACATAATGCATGTATTATACATATAAACCTTCCTCTTGAATTACTCAATCCATTAAAAAAACCGAAATCCGTTGCGTAGTTTAAGTATACATAGGTGACAGACAGACACGGGAGGCAACTTTATTTTATACTATGTAGTCATGTAGAGATTACGTAGAAATTCGAACATTACAAAAATTCCGTCCCGCACCGCGACCGATTTCCCGCCTGTGTGTGGCGTCACCATTATTACTATAGTCTGTGAATGTCGTCAGTATACAAGATGTCGCCGCAACTGGGTCGTGTCCGAAAAACTTTACCAATACTATTCAACGTGATTTATGACGCTTTTACTCTCGTGCATTGTGCTGTGTTCCTTTGAGAATAGTTCATTTTAAACCATTAGGTATTTGACAGCTCGTGGAAGGATATTTTTATTACAATGCGTTTACACACGTAGGTCGTGTGGGGTGATCGGCCTTAGAATAGTCCCCCACTATAACTTGCCGTGGTTGCAGTAGAAGTCTGCTAAGGAAATGTACCGAGTGATGGGCAGCGGAATTTTCCGGCTTTTTACTAAATAAAACAAAAACTGCGGCGCCAACCCGCTGGCGAAGCGTAAAGCGTGGAGCGTACCTATGGCAAAACCCCCATTTAGCTGACGAGAAACATCAATACAATATTTAAAAAAAAACTAGCATCCATCAAATTTTTATTTGGGCAGCGTTTTCGCTTGCCATGAGCTGAGCGTCTTTTTACTTTTTGAATGAAACAACAAAAATGTCAAAAATGCCGCTCCGGGCCGTACCCAGAGGAAAGATGGTTCTCTTGTTGTAAGCCGATGGATATTTTGCTAGTTAAATTACTGGGCTGAAGAGTCTTAACATCTTATGACCCTCAAGTAAGAATCGTTGGCACAATGCACAATGAAATTTTTCCTTTGTATAAAGATTTTTATATATACGAGTACAAGGAAGTAAGAAGACGAGCAAGACGCTCTCCTGATGGTAAGAGATAACGCTTCCCATAATTATTAGTTCAGTGCTACCTTCCTAGGTTAAAATCTTTGCACCAGAAACGATAGAAAAAAATAGGTACCCCAAAATTAGATATATTCCATCAGCAATGATGCCTAAACTCAAATTAGATCTAATCCTCACATCGAAATTGATGTTTACAAGTTGCTAACACCGTTTTGATGAGTGGTTAAGTTCCTACGCAACGTAATATATTATTAATCGCACATGATAAAGCAATTAGTAGAAGCAAGGCGCCCACTTTAATGACAAATATAATCCGTTCTGTAATAAGGAGGTGATAACTTGAGCTGTTAACGACCTCGTCAAAATTACTGGCACTTTCATATGACGGCAGCTTGATAGGTGTACTCCTTCGTACTTTTATTTGAGTGAATGTTCGCGTGAAGTATCAAAATTTGGTTAAAAAGTGCCTTTTATCAAAAAAGCCAAAAATGTTAGTAGCCGGAACGTTGTAGAAGTGCCTTTGTTTTTGTTTGGCTTAAGAATTCGGCCACGCTTGAAGATTTGCGCAGTGTGTCTTGTTGTCAAATCATATTATACTGTCATTCTACCTCTATATTTATATTGAATTAATAATTATGATGGACTATCCTAAAGTAACGCCTAATTCCATTAATTTTTTGAAGCCAGGGAAGGATTTGTCCCGTCTTCTAGGTTTAGTCTATTATCATCTACTATGGCCGCATCGTTGCTTGACATCAAAAGTCAAAAGCTAATTTAAAATGATATTTAGATATTTATAGCTTTTGTAGCCGAGTGACTACTGCACCCGGGTATAAAAGTTAAATCAGCTTCACTAAGAAAAGTTCTAGCATAAAGTTATAAATAAATAGCACCGTTCAGTCAGTGTCCGTGCTCTATCTACTGTATTTATTTAGTGCGGTGTAAGTGAGGTCGCTCTAGCACCGCTGTATCTTTAATGTTGTTCTTTTTATGACTCATTAGCTTTTAATGGAGGTTACTACTACGAACTATGAAGACAAGTGTAAGTCGTGTGTAAGTAGAAAAGTTTGATTATTTTGAATACATAGTTCTACTAATTACCTATTACTAGCTTTTATTTATTTTTACCTTCGTTATCAGTCTGTCTGTAATCAAATCTTGCAAGTTTAATTTGATCCACTTCCGTGTTTTCGATTGCGCTGAAATTTTGCATTCACATATAAATCGGATGACGGATGACAATGCATTATTATTATGACATCGAGCTGGAAGGTGGCCATAGGAACTCAGTCATTAAACGACGCCAACCCATCGAATTTGGGCTCATTTGATTCGTCTTGACGAGTACTTTGGTGTAATAATATAAGCTTGTTTTTAAAAAGATTTTTTAAAATTTCACTTGTTTTATACACTTGTACACTTGTACACTTGTGTGTGTTGTGTTGTAGTATTTCACTTGTTTGTTGTATTATTATTTACGTAGTATAAAGCTATGTGGTATATTAAGTATATTCGTTACCTTACTACAAACGGCAACAGTTTCGTGAGCCATTGTGCTTCAGGATAAATAGTCGGCATTTATCTCCACCGGTCACTGTTTCTGTTTACTTTCTACTCTCTACGCTACACGCGGACTATTCTTACTATTTATTTACTATGATACTTTCCATGATACGTGGGCGAAGATAATACTAATATTATGAATGAGAAAGTAGAGATGTATTGCCCCAAGAGCCTGCGATCGGTAGACCTTGGTTATTTTGCAAAGGCTGTCTTTTTAAAATCTACATAAAGCCTCCACCACCCAAGTGACATATTTGGTAATCGTTCTTACCTTTATTGGGGCTCCTCCTCCTCGCGACGTATTCCTCAATTCTGAGGGTCGTGACCACCTCTCAATATTCTTCTTACTTATGGTGTCACGACATCGATTCCGATTGCTTGCCACCTGTATCGCATCGTATACCGAGGTGTCCAGTGTAGCGCGGATTTGGTCAGACCATCGTGTTGAGCTGCGATCTCGTGGTCACTTTTCCTCTACTTTGCCGGTGACCATTAATTTCTCCAAGTTGTTGGACTAGTTTATTGGGGCTGTCTATACAGAAACTTTCAGCCTTTATAAAATTATAAGGTCTGCCGATCTCTAGCTCTTGCATTATAGTAGATATAGTGAACTGCACCACGCCTCTTCTCTCTGTGAATGTTGATTGTTGAATGCCAAGTAAATTCGCTGAAAACTATTGGATACAGTTTTTTATTTAATAGCTGATTTTCTGTTTTTTATTTGAAAGCTGATTTTTCTTTTCTTTTTCGATGGTTCTCAGATCTTCTAATGGTTTCTGACATATCTCATCAATGAAAAATTCATGAAACTTTTGCAAACAAAGTTATCTTGATTTCCTATCTTGGTAAGTAAATCGACGTATCCCCTCGGTATATGAAAACTATTTCATCAAACGAGGTCCCTTGGAGTATCTATACCCTGATCCAAGGGGCTTAATCCCTTTCATAAGTGTTCATTAATATTGAACCTTCCGTAAACTTTCGGCTATTCCTTGATTTCCCGCGGGTTTCTGTGCTTGACATATTTGAATATGGTGGGAAGTTTACGTAGGTAATATCGGATATTTTATGTTTGTGAGAGTTTGTAATATAGGTACTCACGAGAAAGATTATTCTAAGTAGAAAGAAAGGCTTCGGCTATGGCTAACATTTAACACCCACTAGACAAAACCGTATCGACAAGCGGTCATTATGCCCGTATTCCGGCATGATGTTTAGTGAAGCCAGGGAGGGATTTATTTCGCCTTCTAGGTTTAATTTGCTACCTTCTACGACCGCATCATAGCTTTACATCACCCCAGACCGTGGTTACTACTGAATAAAATAAAAAATATCAAGCTTTTACTCATATTTTTAGTGGTTGATATGAATAAAAAGTACCAGGGCACCAGAAATAAGTGAGAGCATATTTCCATCAAAAAGTTACCAGCTATTTAAATCCCTGTAAATTGTTTCGTTTATCTGCAAGGTTATCTTGAACTTTATGGCTTTAACCTTAAGGTTTATTTACGAAAGGGTTAAAAAGAAACTTTTTTAATTCCTTTGTTTGTCGCAGGAGAAATGCGAGGGATATTTTTGCAGAGCCGAAGTTAATTTAAAATTTCTACAATCGCCACTGATTAGCTTATTTTACGCTTGCCAGTTTATTCTTGGATTGTTATTGTTGTTTTTAAATGTATGCGCTAGAAGAGATAAAAAGTTATTTTGGTGTTTTTATGCGTTATTACTTAGTTTGATATGGTTGGTGTATGTTACACATTAGTGGGGTGTGTCGTAATATGTGACAGATGATAGAGAAGATTTCATTATAGTATTTATTATAGATGGCTAGAAACCCTAAACTATAAGTCGTGTAAACTACCCGTCACCCGTATTAAATGTATTAAATCAATAATATGATTCTTATACGTCACGACACGCCACAGCACAGTAGTGTGGTTCTATTGCCAATATGTTCTCTGTATTTTATTGTAATAATTGTTTTTTTTTTCTTAAACAATTTGTAACTAATAAGCTAAGCTAATCATTAGCTTTTTGATTAGCTTTTAAGAAAATCACTACATTTGACTTACTACTTTCATACCATATACTTAAAATTATAACTTGTGTCTTACTGATGGACTTTTTTTCTATCAAGAAACGTATTTTTAGTTAATCATTCCTTCACCTAATTAATGCAGACTTGCAAATATGTGGTTCATTCCACTCGATTCCATTCTTCAACCCACTGCTAAAAGAAACAACATACTGCCAGTGTATGTGTAATTAACAATTCAAATCGAATTCGTGCCGGTCGATACCGGATCGGACCAGTTTGGACCGGCTCCGCGGTTTCCTAATTTATGTGAGCTTCGCATTTTCTTGCTCTGGAAATACGAGTAGCTTGAAATTAGTGGATTTATAGACTGTTTAGTTCTAAGCGTATATTTTGGTCTCGTCTGTAGTAATCTCGGTGACCTGAAACTGCAACATATAGGTTGGCCACATAACCTATAATTTGTGATTTAACTCTGACAGTGTAAGTAGGGTAACCTGTTCTGTTGGAGTGTAAACCCCAATTATAATAACTAATGATGTACCTACTTAATTATTTATTTAATAATTAAAAAAAATACGTAATGTCACGTTATAACATTTTTTGTTTTTTTATGTGGAAAAGTAAGAAGACGAGCAAGACGCTCTCCTGATGTTAAGAGATAACGCTGCCCATAATCAGTACAGTGCTACCCAGAATTTCACAATGATGTGCAATTCTAGGTGCACTGCACCAGCGCTTCTTACTCAAGAGTCATAAGAAATCATCAGTCATTTTAAAGCATTTAGTTGTTAGGCTGGGGGTTAAAAGTATAATATAATTATTAATTAATTTCTGAAAATCAAGAATATAGCCAATACAGTTAACATACACACCAGACAATATAGAAAACTTTATAAACCCACTACCAGAATCTTCAGAAGTCTGCTGAACCACCAAGTACTGTAAAAAGCTTTCAGATAGATGCATATTATATTTCTTATTTCCCAATTTCCATATTTATAACTTCCCTAAAATACTAAAAACGAGAAACAAGATGGAAACAATTTGATAAATTTTAACGGACGTGATGGATTAATTTCTATTTCAAGCCAAAAATTGTAGAAACCAAAATAAACAAGGTTGTTTGTCGGCCCACTCTTCAATCCATTCTCAAAGTAAATATGGGTAGAGATACTTTCATGAAGAGTTAAATTAATCTATCAACTTGAACGACTTTGACCGACGGACACTATTGAAAGTTCCTGATCAAACACGGATGTTCAGAGGGGCTGGTTTAAAACGAGCAAACTGCTAAGATTATACAATATTTTAGAAAGAAAGAAGAAAAGAAAAAGAAAAAGGATTTATTCGACAAAAAGTATTACAATTCAGTCTTATCACGATTTTCCAGACAACTAAACTAGTCTACATTTTTTATTTACTTTTTTTTTTAAATGACCTATGCTGTTGGTCTCAGATTAAAACCTCTACAGCTTTACCGGACGTGTTTTTTATTTACTACTGTTCTGCGGCGCTTAAAGCGCGTTTATAAAGAGGTTATTTTCCTGTTAAATGGTTTTTCGTTTATTTTTTGCGTAATAATAATACTTGTAAGCAGTCTATATGACCTATACCTATGATCACGATGTCGCTTGATATTAAGCGACGAGTAAATCAAAGGAAAATGGTAGCAAAATATACCTAGAATGTGGGATTAATCCCTTTTTAGCTTAAGGTGGTATTGTCCAAAGCGTACCACTGGTAGCGGATACAAAACACATTACTTGATATAATCGTTAATATTCATATTAAATTCATAGTCTATAACTTATTTTTTATCAAACTAAACAATATGAGTAAAACAATAAAATTGCAGTATGCTCGTCTTAGGTGTCTTTAAGATAAATCGTTTTAACAAAGAAAACAGGATACTCTTGAAAGGTTAAACAAACTCGGCGCACAATGAATAGGCAAGACTGGGAGTAATACTCCTTGTGGAGAGTTGTGGGACTTATGAAACCTTATTATTCTTCTGTAGAAGCATTTTCTTGATGCACGGATCGCTAAGCTAACTTATAAAATATACAATACATACATTTATTTTCGCAAAGAAGTAAGAAGACATCACTGTGCTCCGGTAGGAGGGCACTGTAGCTAGTGAAATTACTGGGCTAAAGAGTCTTAACATCTCATGACTCTTGAGTAAGAAGCGTTGGTGCAGTGCTCCTAGAGTTTCACATGATTGTGAAATCATAGGTAACACTGTACTGATTATGGGCAGCCGTTATCTCTTAACATCAGGAGAGCGTCTTGCTCGTCTTCTACTTCATCACATAAAAAAAGAAGACGCGCAAGACTTCAGCGAGATCGTGGTCAAAGGCTTACCTATAATGGATAAATAAAAACGGCCAAGTGCAAGTCGGACTCGCCCATTAAGGGTTCCGTAGCAGCAAGTTACATAATATAAAAGTTGATTGAATGAAAGGTAAAATGCGGTTTACGATTCATAACGTATTAAAAAAAAACTAATTATAAGATCTCGTTGAAACCAATTTTCATTGGAAATGTGCATGGTAATGTACATCATATATTATTTTTACATTTATCATTCTCCTAATTTAGGAGTTATGGGGGGGGGACATTTTTCCACTTTGGAAGCGTCTCTCGCGCAAACTATTCAGTTGAGAAAAAAATGAAATTCGAAACCTAATATCATTTTTGAAGAACTATCCATAGATACCCCACACGTATGGGTGTGATATAAAAAAAATTTGATTTTCAGTTCTAAGTATGGGGAGCCCCAAAAATGTATTGTTTCTTTTTCTATCTTTGTGTGAAAATCTTAATGCGGTTCACCGAATACATCTACTTATTAAGTTTCAACAGTATAGTTCTTATAGTTTCGGAAAAAGTGGCTGTGACATACGGACGGACGGACGGACAGACATGACGATTCCATAAGGGTTCCGTTTTTCGCCATTTGGCTACAGAACCCTAAGAAAGGACGCTCTGTTAATGACTCCTGATGACCACGATCTCGGCAGATCTTAAGCGACGATGCGGCAGTAGATGGTAGCATACTAAACCTAGAAGGCGGGAGAAATCCCTGGTTTCCACCAGTATTAGCCAAGTTGTGATATTTACCAAGATTTTTATCACTGATTTTGATTAAGATAAAGAGTTATCGCTTAGAATAATAAATGCCTCCATTTTACCCTGTCAACGCATTTGGTGTAAGCTTATGATGAATTCAAACCGAAGGATGTGGGGATATAAATCACGAGCAGATGTGGTTTGGATTGCTTGTTTATTTAACTACGCTTTGGTATTCACATATTTATATTTTTATGACAAATATAAAGTTTTCAAGTAGATAGTATTTAAAGACTTTACGGACTGAGTAACTATTGCAGTAACCTCAGTTTCCATATACACACACACAACCTCATCATCATCATCATCTCAGCTATTGGACGTCCACTGCTGAACATAGGCTTCCCCTATGGACTTCCATATGTACCGGTTGGAAGCGATCTGCATCCAGCGTCTTCCGGCGACCTTTATAAGGTCGTCTGTCCACCTTGTGGGTGGACGTTCTACGCTTCGTTTGCAAGTCCGTGGTCTCCACTCGAGCACTTTTCGACCCCATCAGCCATCCGCTCGGCTATTCTGCTGTTTTTTTTATATATTTTTATAACCACCGTCATTCTAAACTTGTATTTTTCTTTTCCTGCTTGGTTGTCTGGAAGAAATCGCTTTTAGCGATGGTCTTATGCCAATTGTAGCACTTTATAAGTCAAATGTATTCAATGTTAATTGTATTGTTTGTAATTATTGTGTGAAATAATGAGTTATCTATCGCGACAAACAATTTTGTATGTCGATATACCTCATTATAATAGCTAATGGAGAATAATACAATAATACTTTTTTAACCCCCGACGCAAAAACGACGGAGTGTTATAAGTTTGACGTGTCTGTCTGTCTGTTTGTGTGTGTGTCTGTCTGTGGCATCGTAGCTCCCGAACGGATGAGCGGATTTTGATTTAGTTTTTTTTTGTTTGAAAGTAGAGTTAGTCAAGAGTGTTCTTAGCTATGTTTGGTGAAAATCGGTCCAAGATAGCCACCGCTACAAAATTGCGGATTACTTTTTTCTTCCACGAACCCATCAATATGAGTATCAAATGATAGGGCTTGACTAGTAAAATACAACGCACTATGACAAATTTAAAATCCAAGATGGCCGCCACCACGAAACCGCGAATTACATATTTTGAATGCGTTGCGTTGGGGGTTTTTTTTATTTTTTTTTTATTTAATTCACTTGTTTGCGATTAAAACAACTGGAAGTAGCTAGCATTTCATAAAGAAAGGTTTACAAATGTACAATACTTGGTTATTTCAGTTCTTGTTAAAACAAATCGAAATATTACCGCAAATATCGTAGTTTCTGTTTGTAACCGCTATTGCTACAAACTAGCGAAATAAATGCAGATACCGCCAATGTGGCTGTGTCTAAACTTTAAGCCATTAACTTTTATTTTATATCATAACAAGCTTATGCTCGCGGCCCGCATGGCTAAATCCTTTGTTAGCGGAGGTCTACGCCATAAAACCTATCTATGTTCCAAATTTCAACCCAATCCGTCCAGCGATTTAGGCTATACATTGATAGATCAATCAGTCTGTCAATCAGTCACTCTTTCCTTTTATATATTTAGATCACCGCTTTTATTAGTTTTAAATTCAACAAGTTTTATAACAAAATCTAAAGCATACAAGTTTTATTCGTTTATTGAGCTATTTTTAAATGAAATTTAGGCATAACGCAATCTAGACACATTTTCTAAATTCACATATAATCCCTATGAGTTTCTCATCTAATATTCTCATATTATAGAGATACTTTCGAAATTAGCGGTAGTCTTAAAATAGTATTATAATTAATTTGCAAAAAAATACTTTTAAAAGCGCTCCATTGCAACTAATTTCAGTAAATGAAATTTGAGTTTGAGTTAGGATTCAAGTAATATTAGATTGGTTACTAAGAAAACGTATGCTGCTACTATTAGTAAATACGGTTTCTCGCGCTGTGTTGGTGTCAGTTTTTTTTTAAATCGCGGCGTCTGCCTATATTTAAGTAGTCTGGGCTACAAATATCGCAATTTCTGTTGGTAACCGCCATCCCATAATACGAAATAATTGTATTGTGTATGTCGGCAAAAGTTTATTTTGGTCGATTTTTTTTTTCTTTTATTGTGTAAGTTCCATTTCAAGTACATATTATTTTTAGTACTAGCGCATACTGGACAGACAGCGAAGAAAATTTTAAAAATTGTAATTTAGGAATTACTATATGATGCGAAGTTGATAGAGCAAAGTTGAAATTTTCCGATAGAACCTCCAGAGTGGAATTTTATCCCATTTAATTGTTTGCTTCGCACTAATGGACAAATAGCATGTTGTTTATAATGTCATTACACAATATTTTAAAATTAATTACTTAATTGGACTAAAATAATAACTTAATTTTTTTTTCGATAATATTTTTAACAGTGAAATGAAAAATGAAATGAAGATGATTTAGGGGTGATCATGATCTTAAAAAATTCTGTTTTATGTGTTCCTTTCTCAACCGGACTTTTTTTTTCTTGTATTCCGGAAAGCTAAAGCGGTAATATTATGTTGAAAAAACATTTACAACACAAAAATCGAGATAACTTTTTACACCACAAAACCGCTACGAAATTCGTAGATAGTCTACGAAGCTACGCCGTAGCTGATCGTAGCAATGAAGCGAAACGAAAAAAATATCATTTATCGTTTTATCGTACGCGATAATAAAAGGGCTTGTTACTGAAGTTTCGAGGGCCGATAAGGTACAAAGGGACGCCATTTTCCGTCAGTGATATATTGAAGGGCAGAGTCGTTGCGCGACTTTTTGATCGCTGCTAATTGACTGACCTATGAAGTGTTGAACTTTGTAGAGCCTATTATACTTCCTCGTTTAATTCAATCCTATGTGAGTAAAAAATATAGATTTATTAACAACTAGCTTGTGCTCGCGGCTTTGCCTGCGTGGTAAAATCCTTTCTTAACGGATGTCTACATCATAAAACCTATCTGTGTTCCAAATTTCAAGCGAATCCGTTCAGCGGTTCAAGCTGTGCGTTGATAGATCAGTCAGCCACTTTTTCCTTTTATATATTTAGATATAATTGGTCTTTTCTTTATCCTATCATAGCATTTTTTTTTAGTTTTGTTTTCAGTTGTGTGTGTGCATATTTATTGAAGCTAGCTAAGCACAGCGATTTTACTCTCTAACTAAAAAATAGGCTATGTTTTTTATTCGATGAAGTAGAAGACGAGCTAGACGCTCTCCTGATGTTAAGAGATAACGCTGCCCATAATCAGTACAGTGGTACGTGGGATTTCACAATGATGTGAAATTCTAGGAGCACTGCACCAACGCTTCTTACTCAAGAGTCATAAGATGTTAAGACTCTTTAGCCCAGTAATTTCACTAGCTACAGTGCCCTCCTACCAAAGCACAGTAATGTTTGCACATGTGTTATAGGGTTTAACCTACCTACATTAAAGCCTGATTATTTCACTAACCTTTCTATCCAAAGATGCCATCCAAAACATGACAAAATGATACTTAAAGATTTTTTTATTCATTGTAGAGGTAGGTTAGCGATTGACCACGATCTCGCGTAATGTTAAGCGAGGATGCGGCCGTAGATGGTGACAAACTAAACCTAGAAGGCGGGATAAATCCCTCCCTGGCCCTCCCTAAACATTTACAGGAACCCGGACATAATGACCGTTTAGTGACATGATTTTGTCCTGTGGGTAACTAAATAACCACGGCCTTATACCATCAGTATAAATAACTAGCTGCGCCCAGCGGTTTTACCCGCTTTTCTATACCCTATGTGTTATTCTAGGATCTAAGCTATCTGTATACCAAATTTCAGCTCAATCGGTCCACCTGTTTGGGTGTGAAAGAGTAACAAACACACATCCAGACATACATTCTTACAAACTTTCACGTTTATAATATTAGTAATATTAGTAAGATATAAATACATATGTATACCTGCAATATTTGACTTAAAACATATAGACTCCTGTAGACCATTCTTTAGAACTTTTAAAATCCTGACTGTAACCTCTTTATATATATAAAAAAAAAAAAAAAAAAACTTTATTGACCTTTTAACAATGTTTACAATATTGAACTTAAAATTTAGCATGCAATTATGAGACTATAACATTCTTTAATCCACTTACAGGTAAAGAATTCAAATTAAGTACATTTTAACTTTAATTAGTGACGTACCAATAAATTGATTATATATTCTAGATGTGTGTCTATTTGTATATAATAATAGAGACATTTTTCAGCAAGCCAGCTCAATTAAAGTAAATTTACGTTCCCAATATAAGAATAATTTAATTAAACCTCCAACTAGACTTGCATTGACTTCTAATAATTGTTTTATTATGTGTATAAAAGTTTATAACAAAATTCCAAATCATTTTAGGGAATCGAATTTAACACCAAATGTGTTTAAATATAAATTGACGCAATGGTTGGCGGAGAAATGTTTTTATAGCATAAATGATTTTTTTTAATACAAAATATGAATAGTCATGCATACTTCATACAATGTAATTAGGTATTAGTCTTAGCTATAAGTCATTATTGTATTTATGTATTATTCATACGTCTGGAAAAGACAGGTTTCGGCAGAACAATGCATTACATTAAGATCTTTATGTACCTGGAATCTATGAATAAACAAATTCTTATTCTTATTATGCAAGCAAAGAGCTTAATGTGTAAATACAAAGGCATTCTAAGGCGAAACGGTCACTAAAGCGAATTGTGAGTGATTAAACTCACATGATAGGGGTATTTGTGTCGTCAAAGACAGCATTTGAGTGATTGGAGGCTTCGAGCCGAGAGATGCTCATGTTAGTGATATAACCTCTATAGGGAATGCAATTGCTATCGGTATGAGCACAGATAAAAGAGTACTAGGTATGAGTCACTTGAGATCGACTATAATGTGATTGGACGGGATATTAAATAAATATAAATAAATATTTCAGGACATTTCACACCGCGCCACCTAACCCCAAGCTAAGCAACTTAATGGTTGTGTTATGGTGGTTAGGTATATTAACCATAGAGTACTTTAAAAATGTACGCAATAATATTGTGCTGTGCTGCTCTTGAGGATTTTTCAAAAAGATATTTCTATGAATTTATAATATAAATATTAACAAAATGTATCAAATAAAGCGAGCGAAAGAGCGTCCCGCGATATAAGCGCTCTTAAATCTACAAAGGAAAAATACTTAAACTATATATTTTTTATAATCTATGTACTTGACTAGGTACACGATATAAAAAAAAGATATACTACATTTTGGACATGATATCCATATTTAAGCTAAATATACTCGTACATTTAAAGTACAGCATCATTCGTTAACCTTTTCACGAAAAAACGTGGATTTCCATTGAATTTCCACGCAACACGCAAAACCTCTTAATTTCAGTTCACTCTGGTTATTTGTCAAAGTCACCGTTAAAATATGTAAGTGTATTTGTTCAAAGCAAATGTTGGTATTTTTTCCTTGTATCGCGGCTCTGAGCAATAAAAAATTCAGATTTTTACTTGAGCGAATAGATGAAAGGGGACGACGGCAGTTTTGATTACGACTTGAAAAATACAAATTGGGGTTAAGGAAGGAAGCAATCAGAACGAAAATACCTACTTAAATGTATTATTTTAATGATTTATAATAAGACTTCTCATCGCAATGGGATCAAGACAAAAGAGTCTCTCTCTCAGAGTCTCCACCATTTAGATGCTTTTGTCACTAAAAAAATTCATTCAGCAAAGTTACTTCAGTATTTTTTTGCTTTAAAAAACCTACCAGAATCTACATAATTAAGTTTGTGTATCTCTTGTTAGTGAAAATAACTAGATGTAATGTGTCGCTGGGGATGGGTGGAGAAAAAAGACGATGGACCGAGTTAAGTGGCGTGGGTGATGGGGGAGGCCTATGTCCAGCAGTGGACGAACATAGGCTTATGATGAATGTGTAAATATAATTTGAAGTTATCGATATATGTGTATTAATTTGAAATAGTTAGCATCGACGTTTTATTGTTGATGTTTTCTCTCTTTATAAGACTAAGTTAGCAATTTGCCTAGACTTTAACGGTTGACGGTCAGATAATAAAAGTTGTTTATTAAAATTAATAGTAGAATGGAATATAATTAATCTTTATTATGGCCATATAACAAAATGTACTTAAAATTACTATGACAATATTATAACATATTGGCCCACAATGGGCGGTCTTATCGCTCAAAGGGATCTCTTCCAGGCAACCAACTTTTGGACGGATACATTTCCTTATGAAGAGTAGGGCTCATGTGGAAAATGTTAGGTATTTATAAACTTACAATAATACCTGTTGAGGAACGGAGGCTTCGAAATCCAAAATGCGCTGCTTTCTTCCAATATGGTTTAATTCGATTAAATTTACAATAATATGTGTGTCGCTTGTGCTATAGAGAATTTGAATGTGTAAAACGAATTTTGGCGCTATTTAAATTGAAATGAATAAAACGGTTTCTCGGATAAAAATTGACATTGATGTTGACAATGTTATGTTGAGACAGCTGACATTAGGACTCGCGGGCGCAGCGTCGCGGCGCCCCGGGTGGTGTAGGACCCAACCGGCAGATGGCGCTACTGGTCGGCCGCGACATACTCCCGGCCTTGGAAACACCGGCTTCCAACATTATGGCTTCTCCTCAGGTTGAACTGGTAGGGGGCAGATCTTCGGGAACGATCGGCGTATGGTCCCAGTCGCTGTTCGGATGTCGGCGACGCGCGAGACGCCGTCTGGGCCTGGATATGTTTGGGTTACGCGGCCCAGTTTCCATTGAAGAGGCGGCAGTCCGTCCTCCTTGACCAAGACCAGGCTGCCCAGAGTGATGTCATCTTGGTGTGACTTCCACTTGGTCCTCAGCTGCAGTTCACCCACATATTCTCTGGACCATCTTCTCCAGAACTGTTGCCGTAGTTGCTCGATCCTGTGGTATCGGTTCAGGGCTACGGTCTTGATATCTGGAACATCCCGAGTTGGTAGGGCAGTAAGTGGTCGGCCTACGAGGAAGTGTCCAGGAGTGAGTGGAGTGAGGTCAGATGGGTCAGAGGATAGTGGAGATAGAAGTCGGGAATTGAGGATAGCTTCGATCTGAGTCATAGCCGTGGATGGCTCCTCATAGGTCAAGTGGGCATCACCTACGGGACGCCGGAGGTGATGCTTACAGGACCTAATACCACTCTCCCATAGGCCTCCAAAATGGGGTGAATAAGGCGGGATAAAATAAAATTCTATTCCATTATTTACAGAATGATTCAGTATTTGGTTTGAATTGTTTTTAATTAAATCTAAGATTTCTTGTTCTGCTCCGACAAAGGTTTTGCCATTGTCAGAATAAATAGCAACAGATTTACCGCGTCTACTAATAAATCGCTTAAGGGCTAAGATATAGTCCTCCGTGGAGAGGCTCGTGACGAGTTCAATGTGTATGGCACGAGTCGAATAACAAACAAAGAGGCAAATATCAGATTTGACTAATTTCGCTCCCCTGCCTTTCCTATTAGCAATCATTAGCGGTCTGTTATAGTCTATTCCGGTTCGCATAAACGGGTAACCAGTGTCGATGCGTTCACGGGGCAGATTGCCCATAATTGGTGTAAGAGTCTTACCTCTGAGACGCGAGCACCTAACACATTCACGCACAGTTTTCCTGGTTAAATGTCGAGCACACAGGATCCACCAACGCTCGCGGACGCTGTATAGAACCTGCCGCGGGCCAGCGTGAAACAGTTTACGGTGTTCCTCCTTGATAGTCAGGGCTGATAGCTTATGAGAGCCACACAACATAGGATGATTTTTGTTAACACAGAACTTGGAGTTCTTAAGCCGCCCGCCTACTTGGATTATGCCGTTTTCGTCTACATATAAATTTAAACTGAGCACTCGGTTGATCTCTTTTTTATTTGAGTTCAATTTGTTTTTATTTGTGAGATATTCGGAAACAACATTGAATGAATGCCTTTGCGCAGAACGGACTACCACAGACTGTGCGAACTCTGGCTCAGCCACAGATAACGAATCAATCGAATGAATCGAATCAATTATTATTGGTTGCGGCGCAGTTGCGCACGCGATATTGGTGTTATGTTTGTTTGTTTTGGGTTGAATATTTTTAATAAAACGCATCACATAACCCCAGACAAGTATAAGTTTACTTAATGAAGAATACTTATCGAAATTTATAGTGTCGGGCGTACCGACTGAAACTAAATTATGTGTTGCGTTCGATTTTAATTCTAGCGGCTCGCTGGTATCGATCGCCTCATCGCTTGAACAATTAATATCGATATTGTCTTGCAAATATGACTGACCGTGGGGACACGGACGGTAGGGTAGCAAAAATGTAGGATTCCCGACTTGATCTATTTGTGTCATGTGACCTAAGTGTTCATATTCATTAATGAAGTCGCAGTACGTTTGTTTGTACTCAGGTGACTGATCAAACGAGAGAAACCTACTTCTTGCCATGGTGTATGAGTCACATAGTACGTCTGGGGACTCTTTGAGTGGGATACGTACGGAACATCTACCAGTGGCGTCACGGGTAGTAGTTTTCACGAATAAATCCTCGCATTTACGCTCGTCGCGCGTAAGTATGCTACGAGGTTGGGGGACGGTTTCGATTTCCCGAAATCGGTCACGTTGTTCATCGATGGACTGTGTAAAGTTACACTGAACTACCCTAGTACTTTGTACGTTGGTGTGCAAAGGACCCGATATCAACCAACCTAAGAGTGAGTTTAGCAGGAATGGCCCGCTTGATAGACGAATTTTATTATCGTTGAGCAATAGCTCCCAGAAAAGGTCCGCGCTTATTAATATGTCAATTTCGGATGACTCACAATAAGACGGATCTGCTAGTTGAATGTTAGATGGAATGTTTACAAGTGCGGGGTCTATGTTCGTAGTGGGTAAACTGGATGTTATACGCTGCAAAACGAAACATTGTAACTTTGCACTGTAATCATTTAGTTTTGATCGAATAGTTATGTTACACGATTTATTTGACTGCGTCACAGACTGTGCGACGCCGCTTATTTGAATAGTGGACTGTATAGTAGGCGCTTTAAGACGATTAAGTAACCGTTCTGACATGAAGCTATGTTGGCTACCGTTATCTAACAAAGCTCGGGCTGTGTGTGTCTGTTCATTCTTATCCACAATATCCACCAACGCCGTGCATAATAGAACTGGCTGCAATGTATTTTGCAGTTGACAGTTTTTTCCGCCGCCTAGCGTGTGGTAGGCATCTGTGGACAAGGAGAACAGCGCGGTCGACGAGCCATCGGCGGCGTTCGTCGCGTCATCACTCGATCGTGATGTCTTACCCTCACTTTGTTTAGATACCTGATTTAAATTGTCAGAATTGTGCAGCAAAGTGTTATGCTTTTGCTTGCATTGTTTGCACGGGCCAAAAGTGCAATCAGTTTCGGAGTGATTTCCGCCGCGCAAACAATTGATACATAATTGTTTATCTTGAACAATTTGTAATCTATCGGGTACCGACATGTTTAAAAACCTATAGCACATATAAATTGCATGTTTTTCGGTACATAGCACACAGTGATAATGGCTATTTTGTTTACTCGCGTTAATATTGGACGATTTATTTGACGCGTTATTGTTAGTGGCGACATAAGTATGCACCACTGCATTACTTTTTTGCGAAACCGGTTTGTTATCGCTTGTGGCGGATTTGCTTTTTTGTTGTGAATTATTACTGTGATTTTCGTGTATCATTTCGAGCATATCCGCCTTACTTCTAAGGAATTTAATTAGATCGTCCAATTTTAACCGAGTATTTACGTCAGTGTAGTTAATAGTCCCCTTATATTGTTCCCAATCGCGCTCAGTAACTGGATCTAATTTAGATGAAACTAAATATATAATTAGTGTGTCCCATTGCTCAGTGGGCTCATTGAGTGTTTTAAGAGCGCGAAGGTTTTTTAATATGGTGTCTATCAACTTCCTGATTAACGAGTGCGACTCCTGCTTCAGAGCAGAGATGGAGAACAGTGCTTTGAGGTGATTGTGAACAAGTAGCCGCGTATTGTTAAACCTTTGGTCTAGGAGTTCCCATGCGTGAATGTAGTTAGTGTCCGTGAATTCTAAAGAACTAATTACCCGTAATGCGGTGCCGCTAAGTGATGCTCTCAAATAGTGGAATTTTTGGATTGCTTCTAAGTCTAACCGATTGTGGATCATACTAAGGTAAGAGTTCTTATATTCTAGCCATTTATCGAACGACCCATCGAAAGAAGGCAACTTTATTTCTGGTAATTTGATTCTCGCTCGCGATGATTGACCGTTAGAATTTGTAGAACTTTCACGAGGCTCCCCACTTTCTACCATAATTTCACCCCTAGCTAGAATCCCAAAATATAGCGATTCGAAGGATTCTACGTATTCACTGTTGCTCATATATTCTGACTCTGGCAATAAAAGCTCGATTTGCGTCTCGATTGAATTAAAACTTTTAAAATGATCTTTGGCTGATTCAATTCTAAATTTAATTTCTTTAATTTGTAAGCGAGACGGTTCACTCTCTGAAAACGAGTCTAAATATTTATTAAGCTGAGTAAGCCGACACTTAAGATAGCCGCGCTGTTTCTTAAGCTCAGAAAGGTCAGATGATGACCGTTTCTTCGACGGAGAGACAGCTGGGCTGGTTGATGGAATAGAGAGTTTGCCTTCTTCACCCATTTCGAATTATTATGAGAGATGATTGAGGCGCTACTCACGGTTTGATACGAATCGATGGATGGAAGGGCAGCAGGAAGGATCGAAGGCCCGACCGTTGATCTCCTGCTATGACGAATTCTGGTTCTGGATCCGGCTCGAAGGACCAAATGTTGAGGAACGGAGGCTTCGAAATCCAAAATGCGCTGCTTTCTTCCAATATGGTTTAATTCGATTAAATTTACAATAATATGTGTGTCGCTTGTGCTATAGAGAATTTGAATGTGTAAAACGAATTTTGGCGCTATTTAAATTGAAATGAATAAAACGGTTTCTCGGATAAAAATTGACATTGATGTTGACAATGTTATGTTGAGACAGCTGACATTAGGACTCGCGGGCGCAGCGTCGCGGCGCCCCGGGTGGTGTAGGACCCAACCGGCAGATGGCGCTACTGGTCGGCCGCGACAATACCTATAGTTATAAATATGTTCTACATATACCACAAATAACTAAACATGGATACATATCATAGATATACAGAGTAAAATATAATACTTCATAAAAAATATATAAATACCATAAATATTATAAAGTATTAGTATTAATATGAAATCTATTAATGCTATTAATTTAAATGCCTTCAGTTGACTAACATTTTTCAGCAATCCAATGGTCTTGCTCCTGAATCTTGCCCTGTAAATCATCCACATCCACATCTTTGTAATCGTCTTAATTTATATTAATATAACATGTCCTTGAAACACGTGGCGCCATCTACCCCTAATGACTCGTTATTAAACTCGTCATCAGCTCCCCAACTACACTTTATGCGTCGTAGAGTTTATACGATCCACTCAACAAGTGTAATGGGTATGTTATGGGCGCGTGGGTGATAATGTATGGTTGTATTTATTGTTATATACATATTTTATATACTCCAACGTATTTAATATGTGTTAATGTAAAACAATTTGTTATAAGAAAATAAAGTCTAAACAGTAGGGTACTCTTTCAACAATATTGATGAAAGATGATTGAATGTTTTTTGATGTTCAGTGAAGCAATTATGGGATTTATCCCGCCTTCTAGGTATAGTCTGCTGTCATCTACGGGCGCATCGTCGCTCACGGCAATGCGGCATCCTAACTTAGTGGCGTTACCAACTGCCCGCACCAAGCGTTTTGCTTCGTCGATTTAATGAGAACTAGTCGCATTTGGAACACTTTCCCGTCATCCGTGTTTCCCGAGCGGTACAACTTGGGTATCTTCAAGGCACGAGTGAATAGGTACCTTTCTAGGCATCTTACACGTGATCCATCGTCGACCACATATTCACTTTCCATCAGGTGGGATGTGGTCAAACGTAGGCAAAAAATAAAAAAATCTGGCGAAATCGTGGTCAAAGGGTTACCTATAATGAATTTTAAAAAAATGTATGTTATAACTAAGATGGCGAACTTACTTGGCGCAGCGACTCAAACTAAGGCTTAGTCTGAGTATACACATAAGAAAATGTTACGTTACCTCGAACTTGAATTCAGTTACATAAAATATAAAAAATATAATTATTTAAAACTTGAAAGAGGGCTCTATAGGCGAGGCTGTCCACTTTCAATAAGCTTGGGTAATACGCACATCAATCATAGAGGATTACCAATACAAAAGTAAAATAAAATAATAAAAAAAAAACCTAGATATACGTAGTAAATCTTCCCTAATGAGGTTGTCCCTATTGCCAATAGTTTTCTATGTTATAAAAAATAATTTAATTATTGGTTATTTTAATTATTGGTTATTTTAACAATTGTGTATTATTTTTACACTAAATGATTCGTGAGTATTTAGATTCATCTATGTGTTTTGTGTATTATTTTTTATTTCTTAAATCAATTTTAAATTCTCTCATGCATATCCATACATATAATAAGAATGGAAATTTCTCCCCATTCATTGTGATCCTTCACTAAGATGAATCGTGAAAATACGCATATGAACAAAACGACGCGAAAAAGTCGCTTGCGCGATCTAATTCGTAAAACATTTTGTCAATTTTTCCAAGGGAAACGTAAAATAAAATGATAAAATAAATAATAATCATTTATATCGGACACATTGCCCCTAATTTACATCAAAAATTCTAAATAAAAGTAATAGAATATAAAGTAAACTCAATTCAAAAAAATATGGTGCGACAAACTGCGACAAACTAAAAATACGCCATCTATCGATGTAGCTGTAAACGAAACCTTTAATTTGGGCTAAATTTGTAAATAGTTTGTGTCACTGGTGTGGTTAAACAACACCACCGATTTGAATAAAATTTTCACTAATACGTTGCAGTTTTCTCTACTTGAACCTTAGTCTTGGTTTTAGTCAAATCGGTTCATAAATAAAAGAGTTATATCAATCTAAAGATTCGCATATAAAATGCTAATAAACAAGAAAGGTAGTCATAGGAACCGCGTAATCAAAAGACAAAACCTCATCGAGTTTGGGCTCATTTGATTCGTCTTGACGAGTACTTTGATACTATATAGTAACCAGGGTCCGAAACGGAGCTGGAAGGTGGCCATAGGAACTCCGTGATTAAAAGAAAAAACCCCATCGAGTTTGGGCTCATTTGATTCGTCTTGACGAGTACTTTGATGCTATATAGTAGCCAAACAAATTAGAATTCATTTAAATTAGTAAATGTAACTTATTTCTCAAATGAATCAGCGCCAGCGGAAAATAATCTAATGTGCGCATGATGCGTGTAAATATCAGTAATAAATATCTTTTTGCTGCTTATTTTTAATTTCTAAAACATGTAAAATCATCTGAAGATAAATAGAAAAATTCATTTACAGTTCATTGTAAAAGTAAATTATTTTTCATACAAGCTAGCGCCACGGCAAATAATGGAACTAATGTCCTAAGAAAAAGAAATATCGTTTATTCTGCAAACAGTTTTAGAAAAGAAGTCCCGCGTAACCTAGCGGAACTAAATAATAGATTTATAATTACTGTGAATACTTCATTTATTATATATTTTTTATTTGTTAGATTAATTAAATATTATGTACCTATTTAATTGAGAAATTAAATATGAGAAATTATGAATTATTAAAAATCTGTAGATATTTTAACTTAAAATCACGCGATTGTGGCGCTCCATCTAGGGGGATCTTTTGTAAAAATCACTGGTTATCCGGAGACACACAGACATAAAATCTGTTCACACCCATTTAGGCATACATCCAGACACAAACTTTCACGTTTATAATGTTAGTAAAATTTTGCAATGATTATTATAGAACCTTTTATCTGTGTTATAGATAATCATAGGCGGATTTAGGGAGGGGGGGCAAGGGGCCAAGCCGCCCCCCCCCCCGAGTCATTAAGCAAGCTGCTCGCGCACATATTATAAAGGATGTTTAAGCTTTAGGGGGGGGGGGGGGGGGCAGGGGGCCAAGGTACCCCCAGAAGCATTGTAGAGTTACGAATTTCGCACATATTTCTGAAATAAAATTTTTTTTTCGGCGCTCGCAGCTAGCTGCTCGCGCACTTATTGTAATGGATGTTTAAACTTCCTAACCGCTCAGAGCGAGCTAAACATACACTTTTCGAAATAAAAATTATAATATTTTTGCCCGTCTGCACCTTGCCCCCCCCCCCCAAAACCAAATCCTGGATCCGCCTATGATTTTAGGTATACACCTCAGTGGTAGAGTCCTTCTCACGAATGAGGTCCCGCGGAATTTTGCGGAACTAAATAAATTTTTTTCGATAAATTCTGGACTTCATGCCATAAATAATTTTTCACCACTCTCGCACGAAAATAGTGTCTTTGGTCATCGATTTCAGTGAGCAAAAGCCGTTTTTGCTCTCTAGAGAGGCAAAGTGATTTGAATTTCGAACACAATTTTATTGGATAAGAAGAAGTTGGTGTGTTCTGAAACTTATTTGTGTACAATTTTTATTTAACTGAGATGCACATAATTTTTAATGTTATTTATTGAATTTTAACTTTATAAATTGTATTTTTTCAATAATATTTTAAATAAAATACTATTATAGAATAATAAGTCGTAAGTGAGTTTTTTTTTTTTAAATATTATTACAATTTGTTTTTCATAAATATGTCACACACACAAATTTCGAACGCAACTCTTTTAATAAAAATATAAAAAAATACAAAATGGCGGGATGTAGAAGTTTAGAGTTTACAGTCAAATGGAGAATGCGTTTTGACGTCATCGATAAATGCCATCTTTGTCTCTCTCTTTTGTATGAGGTAAGTGAGATGGCACTCATAGTTGTCATTTTTCTTGCGACAGGGGTGTTCACAACACATTTTCCATTTGGTTCTAAACCTCTTGGTAAAGATTCAACTAAATATTTTCAACTTAAGTTGTAAACTTTTGCAAATTTCTATTTGTGATCTAATAGTCTGTTTAATTACAAAGAAATGAGTGACCCCAGTGATGAAGGTAGTTGTCTTACGCCAAAAAAGTTGAAAGAACAACCGAGTTCAGCTATTTGCCTGAAAAATCTAAAGTGAAATATGTAAAGGCGTACGAATCCTTCAATAATTGGCGCCTCTCAAAAAATGCAAAAACATATTCCGAGACCGTGATACTATCATATTTCATGGAACTATCTAAAACAAGAAAATCCAGTACATTATGGAGCATTTTTTCTATGATAAAAGCTGTCTTGAAAACGAAACGTGACCTTGAAATAGAAAAATTTCTGAATGAAGCACCAGACAGTAAATACCTCGCTTTAAAAGTAAGTAAATTGATACAAAAGCTAATTTATTTCAAAGAAAACCTATCTAACTGAACCTATCTAAAAATAAGTAAACTAAATTATTGTTATTTTTTACAGGTTGTATTAATTATTGGCATAAATGGTGCGTGCCGCTCAAATGAATTGTTGAATCTTAAGGTAAACGACGTTGAAAAGCATTCGGACAAATTAATATTAGTAAAATTATTGAATACAAAGACTAAAATCGACAGATCATTCGTCATTAGTGAAGAATATGTGAATGTGGTGGACAAGTATATGGCATTACGACCCGCTAATACAAAAACTTCAAGATTTTTCTTACATTATGATAATGGAAAAAGTAAAAAACAGCCCATAGGCATCAATAAAATCGGTGATATGCCAAAAACGATTGTTAAATTTCTTCAGCTTCCGGACTCCCATCTTTACACTGGGCATTGCCTGAGGCGGACGTCAGCAACACTCTTAGCTGACTCAGGCGCTGATATTACAGTTCTTAAACGCCATGGTGGCTAGAAGTGTAACAAGATTGCAGAAGGATACATCGAAGATTCTAAAGTTATTTAATATGCTAACTTTTAAAATTTGCGATAGTGGCGCCCCGCAAAAAGAACCCCTTTCGTGAAAAGCACTCTACCTATCAGTCACAGTTCCCGATTGAGCAGAAATTTTGCATACCGGGAATCGGATGACAATGCAATAATTTTATGACATGGAAGTGATCTGAAGTCTGATGATGGAGCTGAAAGGTGAAATTTGATAGATATATTATAATAAATAGTTTGAGTACGTAGGTATATGATAGTTTCATTTCAGAAAATTTCATTTTAGTTTTTTTTATACAACGATGTAAGAAGATGAGCAAGATGCTCTCCTGATGGTAAGAGATAACGCTGGGATTTAACGAAGGTTAAATTCTGGGTGCACTGCTGAGTCATAAAATGTTAAGATTCTTCAGCCCAGTAATTTCACTAGCCACAGTGCCCTCCTACCGAAGCACAGTAATGTCTGCACATCACTGTTCAGGCGGCAGAATAACTGACACTGTTGGGGTACTAGCCGATCTCCTGCAGAGCAAGTCTACCCACGGTAAAGAGATCACCATTAAATGACGCGGAAAAGAGTCAAGAGTAACTGTACGGAATCAAGCTGTTATTATTCCGTATTTTTATTAGTTTTTCTGATTTTATTGATAATTTGATATATTTTTGTTTACTGTATTTAATCTTGATGTACTATATGTGTAAGTGGTAATTTATTGCCGTTCTAATTTGTACTGTGGTATAGGTATAACGATAGTTCTGGGACTTATCCCAGGACGTCTCTGAAATCTAAGTATTATTCACAAAAAATGTTTCATAATATTATTTACTAGCTTATGCTCGCGGCTTTGCCCGCAATCCTTTCTTAGCAGTGGTCTACGTCATGAAACCTTTTTATGTTCCAAATTTCAACCCAATCCATCTAGCGGTTGAGGCTGTACGTTATACAGATACATCAGTCACTAGCTTATTCTCATGGCTTTGCCCGCATGGACGGGTTACGTTTCATAATACCTACGGTCGTTTCAACTACGGTCGATATAACTACGGTCGATTCGCATAAGTTCATTTCACATATTGGACGACTCGCTTACAGTGCAACTCGCCTGCGGTTGATTAAACTATGGGCATGTGAACTAATGGGCGATTCGGCCAATGTTCATTTGATATATTGGTTAATTCAACTATGGACGACTCACCTACGGTTTATAAATTCTTTGCTACGCGTGTTTTTAGTACAGTATTCAGGGCAAACCGAAATCTGTTGGTTAGGTTAGGTTTGAACACTGACCACAATGCGCGAGCCGAGCGAGCGAAGCGAGCGTGCCGCGGCAGCGGCCGGCGAAGCGCTAGATATTTTTCTTATTACTGAATTATTTATCCTGTGTCATGGCATCTTCAGGCATTTTGGCATCTTCTTTCATCTACCTCATCATGGCAAAGTGGCATAATAAGCTGTCTGCGCACCTACAGATAGAAATCATTCAGGTATCAAAAACAACACGTTTCTGAATTCTGTACTATAAACAAGTATTTTTTAGCTGTCATACCTGACTAGCAGCCGGAAACGTGGTCTAAAAATACGTGAACCGTCCGTTAGTTCGGTCAAAAATAGGCAAATCGTCCAATAGTTTAATCAACCATAGCTCAATCGACCGTAGCTGAGTTAACCGTAGGCGAATCGTCCAATATTGATTTCAACCAATAGTTATTATGAACGTAGGCGAAACGTCCAATAGACATTTTGAATAGTAGGTGATTCGATCGTAGTTACATATTGGCAAGGTTTGCCAGCCTTTACTAATTCTACGCCCATTAAGTCGCAGAAAACCCGTGAATTGAATCCCTCTTTTCCGTGGAATTGGAAATCGAATTAAATGGTCTGTATAAAATTCATTAATATATGAATAATTTACTGTCACGCGCTACGAAGTGCGCGCGGGTCAGCTAGTATGATAATATATCTTCATTTTCATCTCATCATCATCTATTCATCTAATACATTACTATATGATAATAGCGCGCGGTCTCGTTAGGGAGATCGGTCTGAGAATATCAGAAAAAAGTGGTGACTCCCGCTCCGGGTCGTTTTTGGTGCAGAGGTTGGCCATCGCTATTCGGCGTGGCAATGCCGCGAGCGTAATGGGCACCTTTGCACCGGAAACGATCAGGGGCGGGTTATTTAATGAATAATAATATTTCACATGTTTGCTTTCTATGTAATTGGATTTGATAATATAATGTTATGTATTATTTAAATCTGTATACACCCGAAAACTTTGAATAAACAATATGATAATATATCCTGTACGAAATGGTAATATTTTTTTTTCAATCTTTCAAAATGTAGCAAAATTCCCACCGACTTTAAAGGCTCCAATGCTTTCTAAAATACTGCCTTACATTTTACCTATCTCGTTAAGTCGGAGCGATGACGTCACGGTTAAAACACACAGCCTTAATTCGATAATCTCGAGCTCGTTATGAAATCAGAACGTTCAACATTTGAGTTTACACAATAATAATATTATTGATGTGGTCTTTCCTTACCTTGTTCCGACATGGAGAAGCATGTACTCAAACGGTTTCATAATTAAATAATATAGAGGTATAATGAAAATGCCTTTTTACAAGCTTTATATACTGACACTTGTCTGTTGTCCGAATATCTGTCTGTAATCAAATCTCAGAAGTTTAACATTTGACTTTTGACCCACTTTCCGGTTTTTGATTGATTTGAAATATAAATAATCGGATGACAATGCAATATTATTATGATATGGAGCTGATCAGATGATGGAGCTGGGAGGTGGCCATAGGAACTCCGTAATTAAACGACGCAACCCCATCTAGTTTGGACTCATTTGATTTGTCTTGACGAGTACCTACTTTGGTGCTGGATGGTAATAATAATAAAACCTTGTTTTTAAGTGATTTTAAAATTTCATTTGTAACAATCGGTGACTCTAACAACTTTTTATTTTTGTTGGTTGATAGTAAAGCCGCGTTTCCAGCTCTTGTTTTGGTCTACACATTCAACAAAAACATTAAAACATTCGCTCACATGGCAAAAAGTTCGCCTGGACGCTACCGTGTTGCGGAAGGCACGTAAAACTGTGGGTCCCGGCTGTTTCCTATAAGATATGTAGGAGGCAGTCGTTAGGTCATGTTGCAGGCCCTGTAGTTATCTCGGCGACTTGAAACTGCAACAAATAGGTTCGCCACACAACCTATAAATTGTGATTTGACTCTGACAGTGTAAGTAGGGTAACCTGTTCTGTTGGAGTATAAACCCCAATTATTATTATTATATCCCGCCTTTAGGTATACTCTGCTTCCATCTACGGCCGCATCGTGGTCAAAGGCATCATGAATAAAACAAAGGCGATTTTGATGAATATCGATATTTATTTCGTCAAGGAAAGTACGCCGCACGCAGCGTAGTAATAACTTATCTATACGAATAGTTTGTACGATTAAATTAATTATAATAGAGTAAACATTACCTCGTAATATAATTGTGGTATTGTTGAACATATTCAATTAATCCATCCGAAATGGCTGAGATATCGTAGTAATTACATCGTTAACCGAGTTACAACTACGTTACGTCATGAGAGTTGAGTAAATATAAGTAGGTACCTGTTATATATAGTTAATAATATTATTGTCTACACTCCTACCATTTTCTTGAAAATTCTGTCCAGGTATAGGTCAACTGGTAGAAAATGCTACTTACTTAGTCTTAGTGTTGTCCCGAATAAAAAAATATTATCTGGAGGGCACTGTAGCTATTTTTACACTAAACGATTCGTGAGTATTTAGATTAATCATTGTAACACGTTGTGTTGTTGTTGTTGTGTTGTTGTTGTTGGCACTGTAGCTAGTGAAATTCCTGGGCTAAAGAGTCTTAACATCTTATGACTCATGAGTAAGTAGCGTTGGGGCAGTGCTCGTAGAATTTCACATCATTGTAAAATCCTAAGTAGCACTGTACTGATTATGGGCAGCGTTATCTCTTAACACCAGGAGAGGATCTTGCTCGTCTTTTACTTCATCACATAAAACAAAACTTTAAAAATTATTTAAAAATCACTGTGCTCAAAATGATTTAAAAAGAAAACGTAGGCACACGAGGTGAAAATGGACGTACAAAAACGTTTTTTTTTTTCAAAACTGTTAACAGTAGATTTTACTCTTCATAACCTTGACTTCCGGATATCATCTCCCCATCTCGCCCATGGGCGCTCTACACTACGTTTACCAAGACGCGGTCTCCATCGGTCGGAGGGTCGCTGGGGGTCGGGGGTGGGTGGAGAAGAAAGACGGAGGACCGAGTTGAGTGGCGTGCCATGAGGGAAGCCTGTGTCCAGCAGTGAATGAACATAGGCTGATGATGATGATGATGATGAACTGACTGACTTATTTCCTTTTTAATACTACACAATTCTTATATCAAAGTACATAACAAAATGTCGCATCACATTTAGATTGCATCTACATTTACACAGTTTGTGTGGCCGCCAGTCACCTGTCATATTTACTCCGCGTCGCGTCGGAAACATGCTACAAACTACCTTCATTTTTATGAAAATTTGGTGGAAAATATGTACAAGTTATAAGAAAATTGAGGCTTTTTGTGCTGAGATATTCATAAGGTGTGGCTGGTTAATTTCGGAAAGAACATATTTATTGTGGTGCCAAAGTGTGTATCCAAAAAGTAATTTTGGATCACCGAGCTCAAATCCCGCACCAATGACTATAATTAGTTAGAGCAGTCTTTTCTACTCGCTAGCCTGGTTGCACGCTTCGGTCGTGGCTAGTTATAACCCACTGTATCACACCGTGTGTCAAACAGCGTCGCCGACCATCCATCTTCGCCCGCGTTATCACTTACCAACAGGTGAGACTGTGGTCAAAGGCTTCGCTATTCTTTATAATAAAAGAAAACCGTCTCGCCAAGCGGTCATTGCGATCGTGTCCTAAAACTGCAACATTGATATTATTTTAAGGTTAGTTTAACCTACGCAACTAAAGCAACTAGCCTTGCTGTTGTTACTTGCCTAGTTTTTTCTAAAGTTAGCCACACAACCTGTGATTGTGCTCTGACTCTGACAGTGTAAGTATGATATTATGCCCTGTTCTGTTGGAGTATAAACCCCAATATTATTATTATTTTAAATCTTTGCTTTATTTTCTAACCCTTTATTACAATAATTAATTCAACATGTTGCACTACTTATTTATTAGTCAATATGTAAGATTACGTAAATTAAATTAAATACTACGTTACAAAATGTATGTTGAACATAAACATTGTATTTCTACGAACACGTTCTGTTCTAATCGACTCGGTAAATTCAATTTCGGCGCCGTTCAAACCACTAATTAAATTTAAAGGCCTTTTTTTAATGAAACTTTGACTACTCGTATTATAAATGCGAAAGTATGGATGTGTGTGTTTTTGTTATATTTTTATGCCTAAACCGATTGTGATTTGTCCTATGATTACTTAATAATATTATTAAGTTTTTGATAGTTCTTATGTGTCGTAGAAGCGATGGTGGCCAAGGGGTTATGTGGTGCGAATGCAAATCTGGATTTCTGAGTTCGAATCTCAGCCAATGACTTTAATTAGTTATGTACGGTTTTTTCACTCGCCATACTGGTGGTAGGCTTCGGCCGCGGCTAGTTACCACCCACTGGACAAAACCGTGTCACCAAGCGGTCATTGTGACTGTGTTCCGACATGAAGTTACATGTACCCAGGGAGGGATTTATTCCACCTTCTAGGTTACTTAACATCACGCGAGATCATGGTGTAAAACTAACCTATGGTAAATAAAAAAGCTATATAAATTGATTTAAAACACTTAAGAACTAATTCAAATTATACTCAACATTAAAAATGTTAACGACCATAGCGCCAATATAATTTAACGCAGTTTAATGATACTATAACTCATTTAACTGTGAAATGCATGCTAATGTATATTTACTACTGCTGTATAACACTCTTTATTAATAATATTTTATTAAAAATTAGTATACATGTAGCGGCTTGGTATTATAGAACTTGTATATTTGAATAATAATAAATTAAAGTTATATTTGAAATATATAAATTAAAGTTCTCTTTATGTAATTACTGGGCTAAAGAGTCTTAACATCTTATGACTCTTGAGTAAGAAGCATTGGGCAGTGCACCTAAAATTTCACAGGTGTAAAATCCTGGGCACTGTACAGGTTAACTTTTTTTTACTTAACATCAGGTGAGGGTCTAGCTGGTTTTCTTTGCATAAAAAAAGTTGAAATTCAGGAGCTCATAATCTGCATGTTTTTAAAAAGGGAAATACATTTTCCACTTTCAACCAGAACCAACAGTAAATCAACCAGTGAAAGCACCTAACTCTTGTGCAGTAACAGGGAATTAAGATTTACTCCGCGATTAGTATTTATAGTTTAGCTTCTAGTGTTTTATTGTTAATACCCTGTAAATCTCAGGCTACGTGTAGAGGTACCTTAAATAGCAGTTGGAATAGAGAATTGTGTAATAAAGTATTTAATGATGCTACGAAAAACTAAAAGCAAAAAAGCTAATGGTTGAAAGCTAACGATAAATAGGCCAAGCGCTATTCGGATGAACAAGTAAATTAAATTAAAAATTTAAAAAACCCCCAACGCAATACGTAATTCACAATTTTTTTGTTGGCGGCCATCTTGTATTTAAAATTTTAAATAGTGGGCTGTATTCTACTCGTTAAGCCCTTTCATTTGATATCCATATTGAGGGGGTCGTGGAAGCAAAAAGTAATCCGGCATTTTGTAGCGGCGGCCATCTTGTACCGATTTCCACCAAACATGGCTAAAAACACTCTCGACTAACTCTACTTTCAAACAAAAAAACTAAATCAAAATCCGTTCATCCGTTTGGGAACTACGATGCCACAGACAGACACACACACACACACACACAGACAGACAGACACGTCAAACTTATAACACCCCGTCGTTTTTGCGTCGGGGGTTAAAAAGTTTTTAACTTGAATATCTTTCAAATGGATCACTAAAAAAGTTTAGAAACCCGTTCCTCATTTTAAAATACCAACAATACCAAGGGTATTCAACAATACCGCAAATGATGGGATCAGCCAGAAATAAATCATCCCCATCTTACATGTTCGGGAGGTACCTTAAATAAATTAATTTTAAATTTTTTTTTGTACCGTTCTCTTACTCTTACCCTTATCTGTGCAAAATTACAGCTTTGTAGGAATTATAGTTTCTTCGTAAAGCCGCGAACGGACGGACGGACGTACAAAGCGAAACTATAAGGCTTCCTTGTTGACTACGGAAGCCTAAAAGCGGTTTGAATTACGGTGTTTTGATTTTTTTCGGTGTTTTATGCCATAAGTGATTAATATATAATTTGTTTTATCACAATTGCGCAATTCAATTCAATTCAATAATTTTATTTCGGAAATTTTCCATATAGTGTTAGTTACATTAACTTACAAAACCTATGTTAGTTTGATCCTTAAAACTATAAAAAAAAACACACGCCTACCCATTCATTTAGCAGTGGACCAGCACACTTTATGCATGCTGATCCAGTGCTCTATTATAGATACAATACAGTTTAAAACAAAGCTTCATAATGTAGCCTATCCAGAGCTTTGGCTTATTCCGCTCGGTTGACTGTTTCAATTTTCATAAATCACTATTAAAAATTGATCCGATCTCGGGGGGTCTGCGTCAATGGCTGATGGCTCACACTAAATGTATATTGATTGAATTGTGATCAAATAGAGTATAATCGTAAAAATAAAACATTTTTTTTTATTTAAATAAGTAAGATGTGAAAACATTACTGTGCTTCGGTAGAAGGGCACTGTAGCTAGTGAAATTAAAATGGGCTGAAGAGTCTTAACATCTTATGACTCTCAAGTAAGAAGCATTGGCGTAGTGCACCCAGAATTTTACCTATGTAAAATCTTGGGTAGCACTGCACTAATTATGGGCAGCTTTATCTCTTACCATCAGGAGAGCGACTTGCTATTCTTCTTGCTTCGTTTTATTAAAAAAAAAAGATGAGCTAGACGCTCGCCTGATGATGAGAGACAACGCAGCCCCTAATTAGTACTTTTTTGACAATAAAAGTCCAAAAAAAGGGGTCTTCTCAGCCACTTTTCTTAAACATGTTATGTTTTAAAAAAGTGGCTGAGGTGACTTTTCCACGAAGAGTTTGAGTAGCGTTAAGGGCGTTACTAAAAATACGGATGTACAAAGTTCAAAATGTAAACTTTTCTCCATTGTAAAATGTTTGTAACCCATTTTAAAACATTAAACATTTAACACTAAAAGCTGCCATATAAAAGGCATCCACCATTGTCCGCGCCAGTTACCGTACATTGTAGTGAATGGTCAGTGGGCTAGTTTGTTGTTGGTTAAGGTGGAAATACACTAGGTTATATATATATTGCTTGTGGATCAGCGTGCACTTCGTAGTGCCTAAAATTTGTGATTTTCTACTATTACATATTCATGTACCTATTATACGTATAAACCTTTCTCTTTAATCACTTTTATCTATTTAAAAAACATCATCAAGATCCGTTGTGTGGTTTTAAAGATCTTCTCCCGTTGGGGGAGTGATATGAATTTTCGAATACCGTTTTTGCGAAGGTCGTTTTTGCGAAAAATATTCACATGGTACGTTTTTGGGAAGAGGTCGTTTTTGCGAAAGAGGCTCTACAATAAATAAACCACTTGAGGAGTGAACTTTAGGCGGCCATCATTAGGCAGACTGGTTCAAGGTAAAAATGTATATAATGTACCTAGAGAGTGAAATAAAGGCAGCCTTTTTTAATGTGATGAAGTAGAAAACGAGCTAGACGCTCGCCTGATGTTAAGAGATAACGCTGCCCATAATCAGCACAGTGCTACTTAGGATTTTACAATGATGTGAAATTCCAGGAGCACTGCAGCAACGCTTCTTACTCAAGAATCATATAAGATGTTAAGACTCTTTAGCCCAGTAATTTCACGAGCTTCAGTGCCCTCCTACCGGAGCACAGCTAGTAAATATTAAAATATTCCTCGTAAACTAGTGAACAATATGGTTTAGTTGGTAGTGCGGTTTAACCGTAAGCCATTTACCTCAGCGGCGGGTATTTATCGCGACGTAACGTGGCGCTGGCTTTCCATTAATTGCCTTTACACGTGCTGTACTGTAGGGAGAAAAATGCTTAGATAATACATAGATTTTACGACCTTTAATGGAGAAAGGTAGTTGCATGATAAATAAGCTAAAAAAATAAAATAAAAACATTTATTGACTCAGAAATAAATAGGCACTGTTTACAAATCTTAATAGGCTTACTTAGTATCATGCATTCATAAACATAAGAGGCTTATTTAGTTAAATGCTTAATATTGTTAACATTATTATGTAATATGTTGTGAACATTATACTAATTGATGCATTTGGACACACTATAGTTTAGGAGAAATGGTGGCCGTGCTAGTAATCAAACTGTGTTACAGCCACCATTTGCCCCCCGTTTGGAAAAAAGACATTATGATATAATTACAATGACATTCACTTTAAATACAAAGCTGTAAGTGAGTCAGAACACGACTTGATATTAAAACAAAAATATCAACAAGAATCAAACCACTGTTCTTCTAGTATTATAATATATAGAGACGTGTGCAACACCAGAAGTATCGCCGACAAGGGTTTAGATCATTTCTGGCGCATTGTGTGTTAGATAAGTCGGTTACTCTGATTGTCTAGATAAGTATTTTCTGTTAACCTTTAGTCTCAATAAAAAGTATTGTATTGCATTGTATTGTATGCGACACGAACGTTACACGAACTAATTCCTCCAAGCCCATTCTACCGACGGACGTCGCGGCAGACGGCAAAGCGGCATCCTTACTTAGTGGCATTACCTACTGCCCGCACCAAGCGTTTTGCTTCGTCGTTCTTAATGAGAACTGGTCGCGTTTGGAACACTTTGCCGTCATCCGTGTTTCCCGAGCGGTACAACTTGGGTATCTTCAAGGCACGAGTGAATAGGTACCTTTCAAGGCATCTTACGTGATCCATCGTCGACCGCATTTTCACTTTCCATCAGGTGGGATGTGGTCAAACGTAGGCCTAACTCGTATAAAAAAAAAAATGCGGCATAAATCCCTCTATTACTCATTTCGAGCTCTTTCTTTTCCCCACAGGCTATATTATACTTATCTATCTACTCGTATCTTTATATTATCTTAACCCTCAGTCTTGTGACATATTGAAACTCATGCAATTTTGAAAAGGGCTGAACATGCAAAGAATTCTCGAACACATCCTTTCTATCTGCGCTCGAATCTTCAACAACGCCATATCTTTAATTTTATGATATGAAATATCCATCTATATGAAATTTGTAAGGGAACGTAAAAACTTCCTACTACGATTTTTGGTTTTATGAAGAAAATATTAGATTGCTGATAAATTACTGATGACATCACATTGATACTCGTTACGAATTCTAAAGTTTTTTTATTCTTCTTTATGCTTAAATAGATAGGACAGAGATCTCGTGGCAGACCACCAGCCCGATGGTCTGACGATATTGTCAAGTATGTCGGAAGGAACTGGATGAGACTCGCACAGGATCGGAAGGTGTGGCGTGAGGAGGCCTATACCCTGCAGTGGGTGGATACAGGCTGAATAGATAGATAGATAGATGCTTAAATAGCTGAACAACCAGTTCAATGTTTACAAAAGAAAAGTATATAAGTATTATATCCGTTGTCCTAATCACCATAACACAAGCATTAAGTTGCTTAGCTTGGGGTTAGGTGGCGCTGTGTGAAATATCCTGAAATATTTATTTATTTTTATTTAATGTTAAAGTGCATAGATCGGTAGCATATATTTTTTTAAACCCAGGAAAAATGTGTTGCATATCATAAATTTGCGCCGGCCGAGGCTAGGAGCGCAAGGCGTCTCTAACATAAAAAAATCGTCTTGTATTGTTACATTTACTTTTCTACTAGTAATTTCTGAGTGTTAAAATAGAAAAATGCTAAATTGACTTGCAAAAGTGCTTCAATGTAGCTTATTTGAATAAATAAAATTTAAGTTTGAGACAAAAAAAATACCAAAACATTTCAAGTGAACAAAATTTTTAAAAATGTGCGACATCTTGAAGAAAATCAGAGAAATGCCAACAGAAATACAGCATTGCTTACCGTACCATTGCGTGTCGAACCCATATAGGAACACAAAGTGTTTTGAGTGGAAAATATCTGAATGCGAATGTGTTTTGTGAATTCAATAAGCACGTGGAAAATCTTTTATGGTAAGTGTACGAAGCTGTTAGGAGTTGAATTGGTTTGAATTTTGAACATAATTTTATGTGAAATTATTATTTATGTTTAGATAAAATATAAAGCGAAGATACGGTACAGGCGGTTCGCAATTGAACCGCTCCAATTAGGTTCATGCATACAATTTTACTTAAGCGATAGCCAGTGCGGCAACTGACACTTTCTGAACCAGCAGGCAACGATCTTTAATTAATCTTTAATTTTAATCACAATTTGAAAACAGAATTTTATTATGTGAAATGATTTAGTTTGAGCTGGACGATTTGTTTCTTTATTATGGCTTAAGAGCTACCTCCATTCTGAGTTAAATTGGCAAATGAAATCAATAAAAATCGAATCTTTATTTAAATAAAAAAATATTTAATTTAATATTCAGAAAATACCTCTGTGAAGAACGGAAAAAAAATACAAGGACGACATTATGTCGAATAATCCAAAATCTCAAAATCATTTTTAGTGAAAATATTTTAACCATGAAATCAGACCAAATCAAAAAGCTGATAAATTGGCACTTTATCATGGTGCTTATTTCAGAGTCTTAAGCTATCTCTATACCAAATTTCAGCTCAATCGGTCTACCCGTTTAGGCGTGAAAGAGAAACAAACATACATCCAGTCCATACACTCTTACGAACCTTCGCTTTTATAATATTACTAAGAAGTAAGATGAAAGACATGTTACATTTTTAAAAGCAAACTTTATTTTAAAAACTCACTAAAATGTTTAAAATGGTCTCACAATTCAGAGGTTTTCACTTTTATTTCCGACAGTACTGAAGCACGCCAGCCACGCGGAAAAATAAACTTTTTATCAATTTATTAAATCGCAGTGTGCATTGGTCTAGTAATACTTTCATGATATAGAATTGAAACTATACTCTGTATATCACTCTGTCTGTTGTACAAGCAAGATTGTAGTGAGGAATCCTACCACTCTTGCTGTCCCTTTCGTAAGAACAAATTATAGGCAGAATGCTTTTTTAATTAGAGCATCTCGCTCTTTCAATTCTTTGGCTAAGGCTAATTCTGGCGTTGACTTATTTTATACCAGCACGAGTATGCTTAAACGCATACTCAATAATATTTATTTTGAAGTGGCGGATTAAGCATTGAATTATTGTTTGCCAAATAATCCAATATTTAATATATTATTAAGTTTTTTGGACCTTTTACGACATTGTTATTTTTTCTTATACATAGTTTTTTGCTCTTTTTATAACATTGTCGTTCGCATTACCTACTGTTTTTCTTTTTACCATTTTCAAAAGGTAATGTTATTATGTTATCAATTTCTCTTCTACGTGAATGCTCATTACCTTAAATTGTAGCGGTTGTTTATTATATAATATTATATAAGTACTTTTTGTCGTCCACTCACCGTATTGACAACTATTTATATATTTCACTTATGTATCTGCGGAAGCTTGTAATTGGCCTTCATTGTTATATTTATCCTCCTATTCTATTACCTAGCTGTAAGCTTTCTTAAAATAAATAAAATAAAATAAATAAAATAAAATATATACTCTGTATGGCCCCAAAAATATATAATAAGATTCCCAAAGAAATAAAAAACTTGACAAGTTCATTATTTAAAAAGAGATTAAAAACAATGTTAATAAATAAATCATATTATAGTATCACTGAATTTTTTGACGATAATTTTTGACTTTTTTTATTGTTACTTAATATAATTAGACCTATTACTTTATTTATTGACATTATTCATTTGACTTCTCACTAATTTATTGACATGCATGATTTTATTGGTTTAATTTTTAATTAGTTCATTATGTATTTTTTTATCTTTATTTTTCAATGTATTGACATCGAGCATATTAATTTTATTACTATATAATTTTCAACTCAATTTCGAATTCAATGACATCTAATTAAAATTTAAATTCCATAAATATTATGTATAAAAAAGAAATCTTGCATGTGTTTTATGATTTATACCTTATTAAAATTTGTATGCCAGGATCGCTGGCCAGACATGCTGTGCCAATTATAATTATTGTAAATAACATCTATATTCTGTAACCATGTTTGATACAAATAAAATTACTTTACTTTTACTTTACTTTACTTTATAAATAAACTGCATACATTGTTAAGATCACTGGAAATAATAAGATGCGATCTACAGATAACAAAAAATATAACGATTTTTAAAACTATCGCGAGTGTTCTCCATAACTAAAACAACAACAAAAAACCCCCTTCCTGACTCCAGATGAAGAACATCGTAATTGTCCAAAACCGTGGTCGAGATATTCTCGACAATATTAGGCGTAAGTTGTGCCGTTTTTGTTGTTTTGGTTAACAAAATTATAAAGCTTAGAGGTGGGAAATATGAGGTAGACTATGCATACTATTATTATTTGTCATCTATATTGAGAAATGAATTTAATGAATTGAATTTTATTCATTTCATTTTTTTTTCATTTCATTTTTCATAAAAAAATGGCTCTCAGGTTTTTAGGCTACCGTAGTCAACAAGAAAGCCTTATAGTTTCGCCTTGTCCGTTTGTCCGTTAGCTACTTTGCGGAGAAACTATAAGTTCTAGAAAGCTGTAATTTTGCACGGATAAGGGTAAGAGAGCGATACAAATAATTCAAAATTAATTTTGTAACTTTCTCTTGTAGACATAAATAGAAATAAGCATAATATGGGAGAAGCCATTGGCACCTGACACACAGTTTTCAACTAGTTCAGGAGCCTATGGATTCAACAATAAAAATGTAACAAATTTATGTCTAAAAAAGATTTATTATTATTATTAATTAATTTAGGGTACCAACGTGTAAGATGGGGATGATTTTTTTTCTGACTGTTCCCATCATGTGGTGTATCGTTGAATAGGTATTTCAAAATGAAGGACAGGTTGCTAAGAAATTTTTTCGATTTAGTGGTACATTTGAAAGATATTCATGTTTAAAACTTTTTTTGGGCGTCCTCCTCTCTAAAATCCGCCATCTAATAGCCTCTAACATAAATTAAAATAATAGATAGATAACTCTTTATTGCAACAAAAAAAACAATTAACACTAAATTATAAGTACATTTCAGTTAAGCAATGTTACAATTGGCGGTCTAAATAATAAAAACGGTCTAAATAATATTTTTTTTTTTTGCTAACTTATGTTTGTTATAAATAATAAAGATTAAGTAAAAAAAAAACTTTCATCCTCTGTATCGCCGCCTTCAAATAATATTTCGCAACAAAAACAGCCCTTATTTTTCTAGGTTACGTATATTTTTGTACTAAAACTCATCAAAGATTCAACAGTATAGGCGCGAAAACTTGATAAAGCCACTTTCACAATAATGTTATTATTAAAACTTCCTTGATTTTTTTCCCAATCACATTTTGTGTACCTACTTGTATAGTTTTGTATTATTTTTTGTAGTAGATGGCATATCTTCTCTTACACCTGTATTCCTATGCCATCATTCTGAACTCTGTTCTATTTAACCTAGAATACCCTTTAAAAACAAAAAACGGTTCAGATATTTTCGAGGTCTTCGGAGCGGTGGTGGCCAAGGGGTTATGTGGTGCAGATGCAAATCTGGTTCTTCTTCTCAGTTTGAACCACCAATGACTTTAATTAGTCATGTGCGGTTTATCCATGTACTGATCTGATGGTAGGCTTGGGCCGTGGCTAGTTACCACTTACTGGACAAGACCGTGTCGCCAAGCGGTCATTGTTGACCGTGTTCCGACATGATGTTCTGTGAAGCCAGGGAGGGATTTATCCCGCCTTCTAGGTACAGTCTGTAATCTAAGGCCGCATCGTCGCTTAAAAAAAAAACATTTGGGTTTATACTCCAACAGAACAGGTTACCCTATTTACACTTTCAGAGTCAAATCACAATTTATAGGTGGTGTGGCGAACCTATATGTTGCAGTTTCAGGTCACCGAGATTACTACAGGGCCTGCATAATGACCTAACGACTGTCTCCTACATATCTTATAGGAATCAACCGGGACCCACAGTTTTACGTGCCTTCCGAAACACGGTAGCGTCCAGGCAAACTTTTTTCCACACACTGAGATTTGAACCCAGGGTCTCCGGATTAAAAGCCGGACGTATGACCACTGGGCCACGGACGCTACAACCACGCGAGATCGTAGTCAAAGGATTACCTATAATCTGTATAAAAATTAGGTAATAAACCTTCATTAAAATCGGTCAAATATTTTATTATAAATCATTCGTCGTTTTGTAAAGTCGGTAAAGTAACTAATCATATCAGTTGTCCTAGTTTTTAGTATACCAATCTATCTTCAGACCTACAAGTTAATACAAAAAGGTAAAGGTAATATTTTCCAATGTTTCTCCAATGTTTTCGAAATAGAGATATTTGTTTCGTCCAACTTATTACGGGCAAATATTTGTTTTCGCGACACAGTCAACATTATTTTCAAACGAAAATATTGGAAAAGGCCATGTTTATTTAGTCTACGTTTTTAAACCAAACTTAAGAGCTTAGATCATAAATTAACTGGATACGTCACTGTCAGGCGCTCCCATCTTTCATAAAAGACAGGTATAGAACTAGTTGTCAAAATACAGGTTTTCCCTTTACATAATATATTGTATGCCAGTGTTTGACAAATTGGTTGGGTGTTGCGTAGTAACGTTATCGAAAATGTATTAGTGTGTTTTCATTATTGGTATGCGTTATTTCTCCCCCAGTAGCCAGTTTCTGTTGCATTTTTCGCATGGGAGGAATTTATTCCGCTTATAAGACTAAGTTTTCTACCATATACGGCCTCATTGTCGCTTAACATCAAGGGAGATTGTGGTCAAAAGCTAACCTATAACGTATCTACCTATACAAAAAAAAGAATTAGTTCCGGGGTCGTTTCCCATTGGTTTCATTTTCTAAGCTCAAGAGAGACAAATATTAAAATCCACGAGGGGTTTCGCTTTAGAAGCATTTATAATTTCAGGCCAGTATCTTCTATTAGAATAAAATAATTTTAGGAATTTTCCAAATAAACTTTTGAGGGATCCCCTTAATTTTAATTTGATCTGAAAATTCCATTAATGTCTAAGACGATGAAAAATTTAATCTATGGTAACAGTCAAAAATAATTTTGTTCGAATTAAGGTCTACAATTTGTCTTAATCAAGCCTTAATGAAAGTGACCGCGAAGGATTTCGTCGGTATGAAAGGGCATTTTGAAGTTTTTATTTAACGTTTTTTTAGCGTGAGTAGCGAAGTGGTCATAATATGTGCTGTTTGTTATCCAAAGGCCCTGGGGATTCAAATCTCTCTCTGGTTGTTTATTCTTCTTTTTATGCAGGCTTGGATATTGAACACTTTTTAATTATATCATTAGCTCTTTAACGCTCTTTTAATTAGGCTGTCTTATCCTAATTTTCCTAGGTGATCGAGACTCACGTAGGTAAAACCACTGAGCGCATCTAGTCCAGATTTTTTTTTAAATAAGCCAAAGTCTGACCAGATCCCACCCGATGGAAAGTCTAGATGCGGTTGACAATGAATCACGTAAAACGCCCAAAAAGGTACCTATTCACTGAATCACGTAAATAGCCCAAAAAGGTACCTATTCACTGAATCACGTAAAACCTTGAAGATTTACAAATGAATGTTTTGCTTATTTCGTTTTGAAGGCTCACAATTCACACCGAGATGCGTAACGAAATACACAAAGCAAGTTATTTCATTCGTTTCATTCTCGTTTCTTATAAATAATAATTAGGCAAAGCGTTTTGACTCGAACTCGGCAATGAAACAGCAATTTGGATTGCGAAAATAGCCCCTAAATGGTTAATTGCCTACGCACCTTTATGCCACCTTTTGCAGGTTGTTGTAATGAAAGAAGATACCGCGCAAAGGACCACAGTGAAGTCAAAAATGGAAATAATGTTTTCGAGTAGCAAATATTTAATACTAGCCTAATTATGTGTTATTCTTGTGGAATAGGAGTTGTTCAGTCTAACAACTAATAAATGTATGGATGAAAGAATGCAGTTTTCATAGCCCTTTTACCTGTTGTGATTAGCTCCATACAAGACTGACAAGATGGCCAGGTTAATTACTGAGCTATGGAGAACACATTGAATTACGTGATTCATGAGGTGTAGGGATTCGTACCAATTGAAAACATAGGGAATGCTGCAACTATAAATAGGCAGGGTTTGAATTACGTTCATCAGAGCGCATTAGGAATTGTCACATTAACATAATAAAATGAGATAATGTCAAAAGAAAACAGTGAAAAATAACCTTCATGAAAAGGCCGATAGACTCTCTTTTAATGACTAAGAAAATGTTTTAATTAAATGTAAATTAAACGATTCCTGAGTATTTAGATTCATCATTGTAAATTAATGGCATAAACGGTCAGACGAAGCCGAAGTAAATACAAGTGAGTCAATGCCGTTAATTTACAATGATAAATGTAAATTACATTTCGCATGGTATACTTTTTAATCATTCAGTCAGCGTTGAGACGGCGTCTATTCTATTTTCCAAGCGCGTTATCTGCGTTATTACAATAGTTTGAACCGCCTTTATCCCACCTGCGTGAACGTAATCAAATTTTAAGACATTATGGTGCTTTGTCGTAATGATTTTCATTTTCTTAGAACCTATTAGGGGGCACGAAAAGTTATAATTATATTAACGAAGGCTCTGCGTGATCAATATTTTGTAACGTCTTATGATATAAAAGCCACGCCCTACTTGTTTCACAGATAAAGAAATATTATTAAATAATTTAATACATATTTTCACATTTTTTTATTGCGACTGGAAGACTGTGCTAACTGTAGTAGAGCAGTTGAGCGTCTCGAATTTTTTTTTTTGGATTTTAACTACGCAAGAACTATGAAAAGTAGCGTAATTTTACGTTAATCACGTAACTTTTCAGAGTATTATATTTTTAAAGATTATAAAATAGATTTTCAAAGCTCTACTGATCTTCAAAGTTTTGAAAATTGAGCTGGCGTTATCCCTTAAGAATAAAAAGGCAAAGCGTAATAGGAAAGCGTAAGGCTAATCTCATTCAACAGACCACATAAAAAAAAAATTCGACCAGTGGGGTTTCACTTATTTTTTATTGAGCTGGAAAATCTAAATATATAAAAGGAAAGATGACTGATTTACTGACTGATCTGATAGACGGACAGCCTAAACCGATGGACGGATTTGATAGAAATTTGGAATATCAAATATAGATAGGTTTTATGAAGTAGACCTCCGCTAAGAATAGCATAAGCTAGTTTAACATTAATATAGCTGTATGCTGCTATAGGTACAGGAAAATCTAATAACTGGGTCTATTTTAACTTACACTTTTTATTTTCATTTAAGCATTATGACTGTAAGGACCAAGATGTATCCCATAAGCAGAAGCGCAAGCGTATTGTTTCATTCTGATAGCATAAAAAAAATATTAGCGATCAGTGAGGTTCTTCTTTCTTTTTTATTGAGTTGGTAAATAAAGATATAATAAACCGTTACAGGCAATCAAGGTAAAACAACGCACAATTTTACAAAATCCACAAGAACGTCTTGAACGTTCAAGGTCCCGTTTTAAGTCGGATTAGTGACGTCACAAGCCGGTATCTAAGCCTGAAGCTCCAGGCTTACTGTGGTGGTAAACAAAATTTAAACGTATCGATAGCTAACACCTTTCACGGCTTTGGATTAAAATATCAGTGTATATTGTACCATTTTCTTGCAGTAGACAGACGCCTAACGGGTAAGTAGGTAATTTACATTTTATGCGCACTTATAGGTTTTAGAAACAGACATCGGGTCACTTGAAAACGTAAAAGTTCACCTAAAATGAATAGGTATAATCACATTTATGTTTTTATTGAAATACTTATATATTAACTTTTATTTTCACCTACAAAATTATTAATTTTAATTATTCTACTGGCTGAAAAAAATCTTATTTAATTTTTTTTCTTTTAATAAGATTATCAGATAACAGAATAGTTGTATAAAGCAATGCTATTTACCTGTAACCTGTAATACAGCAAATAAATCTAAACATATCTTAGTAATACAAATCACTCCCCAAATGAATGATATAAGGCCTACAATAAATGACAACCTGTCAGGTCCTATGTTCCGAGCGAGCTTGATATGCCTGATAAATCACCCGTAAGCCTGACCATTACTGCTACTGTATTACAAGTTACACTCAGTGTACCTAATAAAAAATAATAATAAATATAATTCATAAGTATAATATTATATTATCATTATCTTCCTGCCCTTATCTCACACTAGGTAGGGTCGGCACAACACGTTTTTCTCCTCCATTCTGCTCTATCATCCAACATATTTGCATCCACTCCCCTAGCACGCATATCCAAATTAATTCCATATTTTTATCCATATTAATTCTTAGTGCATGCCTATACAAGAAGGCCGTTGGTGGAATTAATACTAATTAAAATATTGGTATCGTTTGAATTCATCGCCACCTCTTAAACTTTGACTCACTAATTAGACCGAAATTAACACTAAATATTAATATTCAACTAACAATTATTGTGGATTTTCGCAAAGTAACGCCTTATTCCATTAATTACTCTAAATGCTCTAAATATCGTTCTAAGGAAAGGCCAGGTCAAGAGTACCAAGAACCGACGAGCGTCGACGAAGAATGTGATGAAAGTTGAGGAAACGAAAGAGGTATGTCAGGATCGTACCAAATGGAGGAAAATAGTATCTGCCTACCCCAACGGGAACCAGGCGTTATTATATGTAATATAAGAATGATATAATATATTATTATGTATCTAGGTTAGTTTGACTCATAACTAAAAACAAAAACGGCACAACTCACGTCTAATATTGTCGAGAATATCTCGACCACGGTTTTTAAAAATCGTTAAGTTTGACTCCTCTCCTAATTTACACCCTACTCTTTAATTTATAACTTTCCGTGCAAAGTTGGTTGCCTGGAAGAGATTGCTCTAAGCGATAAGGCCACCCATTGTGAACATTCATTTTAGTAGTTTAAATTTAGTTTTAAGTCTATTTTGTTATTTTTTGTCCCAATAAAGAGTATTGTATTGTGTAGATATGTATATAGTATATGTATATGTATCCTAAAGGTGCAATTCACCAACATATTTTAAAAGCTTACAAAAGAAGGCCAGCTTTAGAAGGCAATCAATCAATAACGCACAAATATGAATGAGATTCTCGAGCACCTGAGCAAGTCGCTCTACTGGAAAACCATTCCGTGCCACTGGATCTTCGCTAAGCACCGCTTTGAACATATTTACCACTCTGGAAAGTTGTTTTCTTTATTTGTTGGGGTTCGGGTCAAACGCATTAATGATTATAATATTAATCTTAATTTTGGTTTTAAGGATTATGATCTAACGAAAGGTTAGACATATTAGGTAAGATATACATATATTAGGTATTTCATTGGAACTTATTGATATTAAAATTTATTTGTTCTTAAATTGACTTTTTTTTTCTTACATTATTAAATTAAATTATCATTTATTTCAGCCAAAATTCATAATAATTCTGAATTACAATTTGCAATTACTTTTACAATTATTAAAAATTATTCTCCCTCTCTTCCAAACTTATGCAATGCCCGACAGGGTCCATAGTGTTACCTATTATAAATTGTTTAACAGCTTAAATTATACCTATGTATGGAACGCAATAAATAAATATTATGTAAAAATATGTTTGATCTTAAGTATCGTTTATTTGGCTTGGGTTGAAATTTAGAGCACAGATAGATATTATGAGGTAGTTAAAATTTTGAACACAGATAGGGTTTATGACGTACCTATTTCAAGTTAGGAACACAGTAAATTTTATGACGTTCTTAAAATTTGGAACCTAGATAGATAATAATATACGACTAAATGGCGTGCATAAATTAAAACCATACCAATTGATCAACGTCGACCGATTTCGATCGATCGATTGGTGTGGTAACACCCTAATAAAAAATTAAAAAAATAATTTGCTGAAATTTAGTTTTAGATACCTAAATATAGAATTTATATCAGTATTTTAACTTATTTACTAGCGGACCCGCGCGGACTTCATCGCGCTTAATGGAAGATTATCAGTTTTTCTCTACGATATTATGCATGTATTACATACATATACCTTTCTCTTGAATTACTCAATCTATTAATGAAAACCGCATCAAAATCCGTTGCGTAGTTTTAAATATATAAGCAACTTTATTTTATACTATACTAGCTTATCCTCTCGGGACTTTGCCGAACGAAATCCTTTATTAGCGGAGGTCTACATCATGAAACCCATTTGTATTCCAAATTTCAACTCAATCCGTCCAGCAGTTTAGGCTGTGCGTTGATAGATCAGTTAATCAGTCACTCTTTCCTTTTATATATTTAGTGATACATAGATACCTATACATTTTGCTGTAGAAAGTATCACTCACTCTTTTTACAACATTCACCGTGTACTCGACGCATTTTCACACAAATTCAATTAATTTAAACGCTTATGTGAGCACTTATCTAATTAGGGCGAGATTTCAAAAGGGCTCGAGACCGCTGGCTGTTTATAATTTGATAGTCATGCTGTAGGTCCGTTTATGTGGGCCCTTAACTTCATGTATGTAGATTAACATCTATGGGGTATTGATTTGTAATGGTGAAATTACCAGAAGGCTCCCAAGGAATCCCAAGACTACAACTCCTACACAACATCTACAACACCCCATAAATTCTTTACTTTTCGAAAGCAATTTTCAGAATCATCTTTGTAAATAAACGGTATAAACACACTTGTATTTACTTCGGCTTCGTGCCGACTGTTTCCATTCTGTACGAGGATCTTCTTCAGGAAACGGTTGGCACGAAGCCGAAGTAAATACAAGTGAGTTTATGCCGTGTATGTACAAAGATGAATCTAAATATTCACGAATCGTTTAGTGTAAAAACAATTTTCAGTATGTTATAAAGTAGAAATGTGTAGTTAGTGCCCGTAGTGTGTATCAAAAATTTTAAACTATGTTGAAGAATATAAGCAGTAGATTTTAAAAAAAAGTAAAGAATACATTAGGATTCACACAGCAAGACATAATCTGACGTATAAACTACAGGGTTGATTTTAATCTCCTCCACTTTAATAGTTTAAAGTTTTCAAAGCAATTTCACAAAATTAAACATTCTCAGAATTGTGAATCCTTTAAAAACAACGTCATTGTATTTCTAAAATCAGACACAAATAGGACTGTAATTTAAAAATAACACAAATATTTACTTTAATCAAGAGAGAGAAGATAACTGAATGTAAAGCGGAGTCTATGATTTGTTTCGCTATCTTAGAACAAATTATATCCATTGAGTAAAATAACTCAGCTAAATACCTTTTACAGTCATAGAAAAATAAAGTCAAATTCATCATCATCATCATCAGCCTACATATGTTCGTCCACTGCTGGACATAGGCCATCCCCATGGCACGCCACTCAACTCGGTCCTCCGTTTTTCTTCTCCACCTACCCCCAGCGATCCTCCGGATATCATCGCCCCATCTCGCCCATGGGCGCCCTACGCTACGTTTACCGAAAGTCAAATTACTATAAGAAAATGCATTTCTTAAATTATTATTTTTCTCATTTAATTGTCGGGACTTTTACCGTTATGGGCATGACAGTTCCATCAAAAAATGCATTTCTTAAATGAGACTTAAAGCGGTCGTGGCCAAGGGGTTATGTGGATTAAATTAGACGTAATTCTGGATCACCGAGTTAAAAATTTGGCCCCACACCAATGACTATGATTTTATATTAACTATGCAAACAAACGACTTAACTCACGGATATCATAGTCAAAGCTAGACTCGACCCTGGATTTCGAACAAATACGATGTCCTTCATACATTTTTTACGTAGTTAATATGGATAACACTCGCGTTAGTTTTCAATAAAAATAATTGGGGTTATACTCCAACAGAACAAGTTACCCTACTTACACTGTTAGAGTCAAATCACAATTGATAGGTTGTGTGGCCAACCTATATGTTGCAGTTTCAGGTCGCCAAGATTCCTACAAGGCCTGCAACATGACCTAACGACTGCCTCCTACATATCTTATAGGAAACAGCCGTGACCTACAGTTTTGCGTGCCTTCCGAAACACGTTAGCGTCCAGGCGAAAATCTTTGCCACACTGAGATTCAAAAACGACTATACTCGTAATTTTAGTTATGTGCGGTTTTCCACTCGCTATACTGTTGGTAGGCTTCGGCTGTGGCTAGTTACAGGCCACTGGACAAAATCGTGTCGTCAAGCGGTCATTATGACCGTGTTCCAACATAATGTTCAGTGAAGAAAGGCAGGGTTTTATCCCGCCTTCTAGGTTCAGTCTATTACCATCAACGGCTGCATCGTCGCTCAACATCAGGGGAGATCGTGGCTAAAAACTAACCTATAATAAAAAAATATGTAAAAAATATATTGGCAGTTAACCTGTATTTCATATCAAGGCGATATCGAGGTCAAAAACTAACCTATAGGTAAAAAAATACAAAATAGATTTTCAGTACTACTTTAATACAGGGTGTATTTCTGGGAAAAGAAACGGTATCTTAGCTAACAAATCTAATTTAAATTTGATGCTATCTAATTTAAATACCTAGAAGGTTCCGTGCGATGTTTACGTTGCAGATTAATTAGAATTTTAATTAACCTGTAATTAGTAATTATGTTTAAAGTTGCCTACCCGGCGGACGCCGACGTGTAAGAAGATTATAATAACTAGTAGTTCGCCGCGAACTGGGACCTCGCAGACCCAATTTCCCTCAAAATAGGTATACATGGGTAAAAAGTTATAAGTATCTACGAAATATAATTGTATGGAAACTTTAACCTATTATATTCGTAAAAGGAAAGGAAAATGCCAAAATTGAAAGTAATGTTAAAACTCAAAATACGTAACGGATATACATTAAAAAAATCTTTATCTTTATGAAAGGTTATGTGTGTATTCACTTGCAGAAAATAGTAGAATAAAATAATAAATATTACTATAGTCTTTAAAAAAAATCTCAAAAAATCTTCATAGTTTGTAGCACTTGTTTACGAAGAAGTTGCCAATGCAGTGGACATTAGAATAATTGAAATTGGGAAAAAATATCTAGCTTTACTTGTGTTATACAGCAAATTTACAACAGTTATTATATTGATATTGTAGCTAATTCTATAACATTTTTGTCGTAGCAGCCGATGATGACTTAGACTTGGAGCGAGAACGCAGAGATGACAGTCACGCGTAACATCTAGGCTCGCAGGTTTTCAAGATGTATCTACAGCTACTGAGCAAGACAAAGTGTCCTTGTTCAAGGCATTATCAGACTTTTTATACGTGCAGCTCGTCGATCACATTTGCACTTTCCATCAGGTGGGATAATGTGATCAAACGTAGGCCTAATTATTAATTATTTTTTTAAACAAAAGACTTGTGGATGAACTTTACAAACTACAACTTTACAAAAAACGGATCTTTGGCGCTGTCTCGAAAGTCGAAAGTAGAAAAACTAACTTAGGAACTTTGTTTGGACTATTCAGAACATAAACATACTAAAAGTCCCCACTCATCCTTGGTGAGCCCGAGGGGAGGGGGGGGAGGCCGAAGAAGGTTCCATTTTTAGGTTTTTTGCTTATGCCAATTCGAGTGTAATGTGCCCAAACTCGACGGGTTTACTAATAGCCATTGAAGAGGTTCAGTAAACACCTCCTGGCTCCATCATCAGATCAGCTCAGTGGTACCAAATTATTGAACTGTCATCATATTTCTAGACATTTACAAAGTTTCATTATGGTACGACAACCAGAAGTTGGTCAAATATTACTTACTTATATAAGATTTTTTTACCGACTTTGTATGGAAAACTAATTTCAGCATCTTAAAAATAGACCATGTTTGGAAGCTCATAGCTGGACGATGGATATAGATAAAAAGTGTTAAAGCCAAAGTTGTAGGAAATTTCAAAGCTTTTATAATGTAGTACAACAAAATATCGTACTACGCCCAGTTTTTGACATTTAGGCAAAAAACCTAAAAATGGGACCTTCTTCGGCCCCCCCACCCCTCGGGATCACCTCGGAGGGGTGGGAACTTTTAGTATGTTAATCTCCTGAATAGTCCAAACAAAGTTCCTAAGTTAGATTTTTCTGCTTTCGACTTTTCGATCCACATGCCTCTTTTGGGCACTCATTGACTGGACTACTATTTGAATAAAAAATGGGTTTAAGTTTCACCCGCACGATCATTTAAATTCATAATATTTTGAGTAAGTCAACATAGCTATTTACTTATCCGTTAGGGAACCGAACCTAGGACCGAATTATCAAAAATGTATGAAATGACGTATTACGTCGTATCGATTTTTGACAATTTGGTCTTTGGTTCGGTTCCCTGACGGAAAACTGAATATCCCTGTAGTTCTCATAATATTATAATCGATAAACATTGTAATTTTGTATTCTCTATAACTCTACAACCCTTGCACCGATTTGGCTCATTTTTGGACGTGAGAATTCTTTTAGTTTGTACTACCTGTTTAAAATTTTTTATCAAGACTGGATCATCGGTTTCATTGTAATAAAGCAATCTCTTTAACTCTTGAACCCTTCGACCGATTTGGCTCATGTTCGAACTTAAAAATTCTATGGATTTATATTACGCGTTTGCAAAGTTTCATGCAGATTGGACCATTGGTTTTCCAGTTATCGCGTAACAAACATACATACAAACATAAACTTTGGCTAATATATTTGTGTCGCTTATAAAAAATGTGTATATGTTAGAAAAAAAATTATCAGTGGTCCAGTTTTGAAATAATCGTCAGACCTATCGTAAAGACTTTAAGTCACCTATATCTCTGCAACCCTGTAACCTATTTAGCTAATTTTTTCACTTAAATTATCCAATTAACCTTCTTAACTTGTGTGTAAAATTTCATTTAATTTGGATTAACCGTTTTCAAGTAAACATCGACCAAACTTGAGCATCAGAGGTCAAGCGTTAAACTGGTCCAAACGCAGGCATTTCGCGGCTTTCGACTCTAAGACCTCGCTTCGCTCGGTCGATAACTAATCAAAAAACTAATTTGTGGGAAAAAAATAGGTCACAAAACTTATGTTACGTAAATATATTTTTACAAGCATTTATTTACTTTCACTTGTCGGTCTGTCGGTCTGTAATCAAATCTTGCAAGTTTAATTTGACCCACTTCCCGGTATCCGATTGAGCTGAAACTATGCATGCATGATAATAATCATAATCATAATTTATTCATAATAAAAATTACATGTCAATACAGAAAAAAATTAAATAATAAATTAATTATTCAATATATAATAAAATAATGATAAAAAATAAAGTAATTTATAATTTAAATTCCACAAATTCTTTAAAGCTGTAGAATGTTTGCTCAAGCAACCAATTTTTTAATTTTATTTGAAACATTGTTCACTAGATGCGTTGATAATGTGCTCCGGTAACTTGTTATAAACGGCTGGGCCCATCACGTGCATCAATTTGTCGGACTTACTGAGGGACCGCTGTACTGTGGAGAGTTTGTCTGCACCCCGAGTGTAGATTGAGTGCCTGTTGCTATTCTTTTTAAACTGATCACGATTAGATCTCACATAGACCGCCACTTGGTATATTACAGTGGAAGGCAATGTGAGAACCCCGAGTTCTTTAAAGTGTGGCCTGGCGGACGTCCTTTGCGATACTCGCACCAGAGCCCTGACGGCGCGTTTCTGCATGCGGAAGACGCGTTCCCAGTCGGCAGCGCGTCCCCACAGCTCTGCGCCGTACTGCAGCAGCGAGTGTACCGTGCCAAAGTAGCAAGTGCGTGTTACATCCGCCGGGACCACTCGTGATACTCGTTTAAGAGCGAAACAGGCACTCCCTAGTTTTCCACATTGTTTATGTTTATGTTCCCACGTGAGCCGGTCATCAATTTCGAAGCCCAGAAAAGTTAGACACTTGGCTTGGTTAATTTTTATTCCTCCGACTAATACTACGAGCGGCTTTATTCTACGACCAGACAAGTTCAGGTGCAGGAAGTGAGTTTTACCCAGGTTGAGAGCTAATCCGTTCGCATTGAACCACTCAGCTAGGTCCGAAGCTACCTTATTAAGCTGACACTCCAGACCGTCAACAGTCCTCGCCGTGACGATCGCTGCTACATCGTCAGCATACATCAGTATGTCTGCCGAAGTCACTGCGCTAGGTAGGTCGTTCATTAACAACGAAAACAGTATATTAGACACTGAGGACCCCTGGGCTACTCCCATTTTCGATGTCAGTGCCTTTGACTTGGTTTTGCCGTCACCTGCATCGACCATTTGCGACCTTTCTCTCAATAAGTCAGTGAACAGCGAAAACGCCGTATTAGTAATTCCATAGTACCTTAGTTTTAATGCGAGTACTTCATGATTGGCTACGTCAAAGTCTTTGGATAAGTCGCAGCAGATCATAGCGACTTGGAATTTACGCTCGCGAGCGTCCATTAGCTGAAACTATGCATGCATGTATAAATCAGATGACAATGCAATATTATTATGCCATTGAGCTGATCTGATGATGGAGCTGGAAGATGGCCATAGGAACTTCGTAATTAAACGATGCAACCCCATCTAGTTCATTTGATTCTTGTTCTCGTTTGGGCTCATTTGATTCGTCTTGACGAGTAATTTGGTGCTGGATAGAAATAATAATAAAAGCTTGTTATTTGAAAGTTATTTTAAAATTTCACTTGTTTTAAATTGTAAATAATTTTCCAGCTATAAGGTTTGTACGCCTTAACAAGTTAAGGAGTTGATGACCTTTTTTATTGTCCAACATGTAGACTATCTCCATTTCCTGCGTGGCCCTAACTAGCACCACCATTGTTTTAGGATATTTGTCTCTGTGATCGCCACAGAATCTTGATTTTTAATCTTAATTTTTTTACCGGGGGTAGACTTCCTTTGCAGGAGCTCGACTAGGTGGGTACCCCAAAGGTAACAGTTGTTCTACCGCCCGAACAGTGATATGCAAACATTACTGTGCTTCGGTAGGAGGGCACTGTAGCTAGTGAAATTACTGGGCTGAAGAGTCTTAACATCTCTTGACTCTCAAGTAAGAAGCGTTGGCGCAGTGCAGAATGTAACCTTTGTAAAATCCTGGGTAGCACTGTACTAATTATGGGCAGCGTTATCTCTTACCATCAGGAGAGCGTCTTGTTCGTCTTCTTACTTCGTTGTATAAAAAAAAAAATCACGCGTTTTTTTAATATCAGTTATCATTATTAGAAGTATAATATGAATATAAGATCTAGGAGCATCGTACCACATAAACTAAAAGATAAACAACTGCTAAATAAAGTATTCATCAATCTGCACAGATTTGTAAGCCATCCGCCATGTAAGATATCGGAAACGAGATGTGTGCAGAGTTCCACGATCATTTGCATGACAAGTGTAGGAGCTCCCGAACGTGTGTCAACATAATTATCATACGAGAACCGGATTACAGCTGGCTTGTCGATCAAATTGGGAGTTATATTACACGATTGTCAACAGAATATTGCATATGCTTATAGCTGGGTTAGAAATTAGATTATATCCAGAAGTATTGCACACCGCCTGTTTATTCAAAAATAAACATTTTATTATTGTAATTACGCTATTTCAGAACCACTAACGCCATCTATCAGATTTGTTTGTTATTACGTAGATCGATTTCTCACTTGGTCAATATGCTTTGTAATCAGTTCAGTTAATTTGGCACAGATGGCGCACCACGTTTAGAAAATTGTCTACGCGCCAATAGATTTTTAATGCACTATGGCACGCGGCCATATTTAATCTCTCTCTGCGTTTTTGGTTCACAATGTGTTAGTCGGTTTTTGTAATATTTTAGATAATTAATCAGAAAGTAAATGTTCAGTTGTAAATTTTGTCAAAAGGAATAAAGCACGATAACTACAAGCCACGGGTGTATTATTCAACTCAGCCAACAAGAATTTCAGAGACATCCGTGCAAAATTGCCACCATCATCCGACCACCATTATCAGCGGCGAAGCCTGCCTGCCACGAGGACCGTGGAAGGGTCATTCAGAACCGAGTGACACACTCGTCGATCACTCCTGGTTCAGTCCCAGGTCATTTCAGATACATTCCTGGTGGCACCCACGAGGGGAATTTCAGAAATCAGGAAATAAATCAACATTGCGTGAGCGCGCAATCTGCTGTCAGTTCGCCGGTCAAGAGGTTATGTACTGCGTGGGGCGGCGCCGATAGCGCGCCTAGGTCATCGAGCCGAGAGGAATTCGGCCGTAATAGTGAGTCAGTATAAAAATCAGTGCGTCGTTTCAGTGAATAAAGGTCATTATAGTGAATAGTGCGTGTGCATTCGTCAGATTATAGTTTATCTAGTCACGCGGTAGCGTGTACAACCAAGTTCAATATTATAATACTCAGTTTAAATACCGGTTGGAACCGGCCGCGGTTTATCGTCGTTTTACTACCACGGGCTGCGTTAGTGAACGAGAACTGTTTGTCAAGGGACTTCAAACCTATAGACTATTAAGTGATTTAGTATAAATCTAGGGTATAAATATTTAGTTACGGTAAAAATGTCAGCCAAAGTTAAATCCCTTAAAGTGCAATTTAACGCAAAACGACGCATGCTTCACGATTTTAGTGAAACTATTTTCGGTCATTTAGATTCAGTGGCGTCGGCAGTGTCACGCCGTTACTTTGTCAAGTATTATGATGAGGTTGTGACTCTTTATCAGGCGATCCTCGAGCACCAGGAGGACATAGAGGAATCAGAACTGGCTACAATACAGTCCCAGTTCCGGGAGCTTGGGGAGCTAGTCGCGACGGTCCAGTCATCAGACACGAGCTCAGGTAAACCGGAGGGAACGGACTCAGGCCAGATAGAGGTAAGGGCTAAGTTACCTATTATATCTTTGCCAACATTCAGCGGTCACTTGTCGGAGTGGTTAGGGTTCTCAGATTTATTCACTTCATTGGTCCACGAGCGGACCAACATCTCAGACTCAGAAAAACATTACTACCTCAGAGCCTCCATAACAGGGGAGGCATTATCATTGATTAAGTACTTGCCCATGAACGGGTCCAACTATCAGGTCGCATTTAAACTCCTCCGGGATAGATATGACAATGTAAGACTATTGGCAGACTCTTACATCGCCCGGATTGTCAACCTCCCTATTGTCACGGATGATACAAACATCCGAAGGGAAGTCTTTGACCCAATACGGGAAAGCACTCAAGCTTTAACTAAGTTGAAGCTTCCGGTTTCAGAATGGTCGTATCTACTTCTGTTCATAATCTTACAGAAGTTACCGGCGAGGATCAGAGCGCTGTTCGAGGAGCGGTGCTGCAAGGGTTCAGACATCCTCCCCACCTTTGACCAGCTGATGGAACTGCTGGAGGTGCAGTGCAGGATGCAGTCCACCGTGGAAGAACAGTCGCAGCGACAGGCTCATCAGAAGTCGCCACGTCAGCCGTCACATCAGGCTCCGCGACCATCAGTCCAGCCGACGCGCAGGGCAGCGCGACCGGTCACAAACCCTCAAGTTTATACGAATCAGGTGAACCGTTCCAATTGTTCATATTGTTCAAAACCTAATCACTCACTATATACCTGCAATGGGTTTCTGCAGCTCAGCCCCACCCAAAGGAAAAATTGGGCATGGGATAATAAGAAGTGTTTCCGTTGCCTACGTGATCACATGAGTAGTTTGTGTACTACCAACAACTGGTGCAAGCATTGCAATTCTACAAGTCACAATACATTGATCTGCAAACAAGACTCTGCTGCTCAACGCAGAGAACCAGCCTCAAGGAGAGCTTCAGTCAGTCCTAGGCCAGGTGTTCAAGGTGAACAAGTGAGGTCACAACATGCACTCCAACCTCAGTCAGGTAGCAGATCAGGCGGATCTAGTCCTCATCAGTCAGTATCTCAGTTTCAATGTGTCAGACCACGGAAACACACAGGTGAACTTGCTCATCAGGCTGAAAGGTCATTCAACCGGCTCCGCTTCGGGCGGCGGAATTCATCAGAGTCAGCATGAAATAAGGCCCCTGTTGGCGCACTCAGACCGGCCATCAGTATATGTCCCACTGCTTTGATACACATCAGGGACCGTAAAGGTAATTACATTCAGGCTAGGGCATTGTTGGACACTGGGGCTAGTGTCACAGTCATCAGAGAGTCCTTGGTAAATAAATTAAATTTGCGCCGACAGTCCGAATCTATAAAATTATATGGTGTTGGTCAACAATTATGTAATCAGCCGGGTCAGAATACTACAATAGTCATAAAGCCTGTAGGTAAAACAGTGCCTGTCATCAGTACTTCAGCAATCATTATGTATTCACTCACAGTAGAGATGCCATCCACTTTAGTTCAGGCCAAGGATGTGTTAACTGAATTAGATCAAATTCAACTGGCTGACCATCAGTTCAATAAACCACAAGAGGTGGATTTAATATTAGGTACTGATGTACTTAATTATGTATTTACTGGTAAAAGGGTGACATTTTCATCTTCAGAGCTTGCCGCATATGAAACATGCTTCGGCTACGTCATCATGGGACCGGCGTCTCCAACACCTGGTCGGGAGTTCGAGAGACCTGCCGCAACTACTCAGAAGCAGCCTCAGACTCAGTCGACATCCGTTCAAGACTACGGTGTCCAGCTCTCCACGCTCGAGGAAGCTGTGGAAAGATTTTGGAAGACGGAGGAACCTCCGATGGATAAGGTAACTAATCCTCTACACGCGGAATGTGAGGACCTGTACACGAGCACCACGGTTAGGATGCCGGATGGTAAATACATGGTACGTCTACCATTATTATCAGATCGCCCTAAGTTAGGCGAGTCTAAACCAGCTGCTATTCAACGTTTTAAAATGTTGGAGCGAAAAATGTCAAAGGATGACATCTTCGCACAGAAATATAAGGCATTCATGTCAGAATATGAAAGGTTGGGTCATATGTCACCTACAGAGATCAGTCTGGAGCAGGAGCATTACTTCATCCCTCATCATGGAATATTCAAGAAGGGATCAGACAAAATCAGAGTAGTATTTGACGGTAGTGGTAAAACGTCAACTGGTGTATCAGTAAACCAATGTCTTCACTCAGGCGCTCCACTTCAGAATGACATTACAAAAATATTGATGAACTTTAGAAGGTATCAGATTGTATTCACTACTGACATCAAGATGATGTTCCGGATGACTTGGATCCATCCCGATGATCGTCAGTTTCAGCTAGTGCTATGGAGGAATTCACCATCAGAACCAATTCAGGTATATTCATTGAATACTAACACATATGGACTTAGGTCTAGCCCATTCATATCAATCAGGACACTTCATCAACTTGCGCATGACTGGGAAGCGGATCACCCAGGGTCAGTGGCATCTGACGTCATCAGAAGACAAACCTTTGTGGATGATATACTCGCAGGCGCGAATTCACTGTCAGAGGCTCAAGGCTTGAAGCAAGAGCTCATTAATGTCATGAAAGGTGCTGGATACGAACTCAGGAAATGGTCATCAAACGAACCACAACTCTTGGCGGACTTACCTGGAGATCATTGTGAGTTACCTCATCAGTTCGACTCAGATGATAAAAGTTTCATTAAGGTATTGGGAATTCAATGGAATCCAACTTCAGATTCACTGTCATATCAGCTCAACATACCTCAGGGCAAAGCCGTCACCAAACGAAATATTTTGAGCATGATCGCTCGACTATATGATCCCTGTGGATACTGTAATCCGGTCATTCTGAGATTCAAAGGTTTACTTCAGACATTGTTTATGGACGGACTGAATTGGGATGATCCCATACCCGACACAGTGTGTCATCAGTATGAAGAAATGGTCAAGGATCTCCACTATTTATCATATTTGAACCTACCTAGATGTGTAGTAATTCAGAATGCGGTCTCCTACTCACTCCACGGTTTTGGAGATGCTTCAGAGGCAGGATATGCGGCGTGCATATATCTACGCTCAGAAGACTCATCAGGACAAGTTATGGTAAGACTCTTACTTGCTAAATCAAGGGTAGCGCCCAAAAAGAACCGTCAGACCATTCCCAAATTGGAACTCAGTGCAGCTCATTTGGTATGTAAACTTTTAAATCATGTGGCCGAGTCATATGAAGACTCTATTAATCTCAGAAGCATCAATGCATGGTCAGACAGTTCTATTGTTTTAACATGGTTGAATACAGAACCTCATTTACTGCAAACGTTCGAATGTAATCGCGTGCAGTACATACAGAACTCAGAACGTGATATCATTTGGCGACACATTGTGTCAGACTTAAACCCTGCCGATTGTGCATCGCGAGGTATGTCAGCCCAGGATCTTCTTCAACATGATCAGTGGTGGTCGCCACCCTGGCTACACAAGGGCCAGAATCAATGGCCTAAATCAGTCATCAAGCGGCCGGAGGAGGTACCCGGCTATAAAAAGGTCATACATCATAGTACTTCAGTTCAACCATGGGATATATTGTTACTTGAGAAGGTGAGCTCATTCAGGAAATTAATTAACGTCACGGCGTATGTCCATCGATTCATCAGGAACTTGAAGGCATTAAGGGACAAGAGAAACTTCAGTAAAGTATTGTCATTGGAGGAGACACGGAATGCTACTAAGTATTGGGTACGGAGAGTCCAATCAACTTCATTCACTTCTGAAATTGATGCCCTAAAGGCTGGGCGGTCAGTATGTACTTCACTTCAGAAACTCAGTATCTTCTTGGACACGGAAGGAATGATTCGAGTGGGTGGTAGAATAGATCGGTCACAGCTACCTTATGGAACCCGCCATCAGTACTTGTTGCCTAAGGATCATAAGTTTGTTCAGTTACTCATTGAGTACCATCACCGCAGTTATTGTCATGCGGCCACTACAGCACTCATTGCTATCATCAGGCGGGAGTATTGGGTCACGTCAATCCGCAGACAGGTGTCGCGTGTTATTAGGAATTGTATTGTATGTTTCAGAGTCAGACCCAGAGCCATTCAGCCCCCGTTCATGGGAGAGCTCCCCGCGGACAGAGTGTCATCTGCCCGTCCATTCACGTCCACGTCAACAGATTTTGCGGGAACTTATCAGATCAAATCAAGTACACTCAGGAACGCGAAGTCATTAAAATGTTACTTTGTAGTATTCGTATGCGCAGGTAGCCATGCGGCTCACATTGAAGCTGTGAGTCAACTCTCAGTGGAGGCTTTCGTGGCAGCATTCACCAGGTTCGTGAGTCGTCGGGGACTGCCATCAATAGTCAGGTCAGACAACGGTACTAATTATGTCGGTGCGAATCACTACCTCAGAGATGTGAGTCAATTTTTATTAACTAATCAGGTTGTTCTTCAGGAAGAGTTTAATCGTTTGAATATAAACTGGGTATTCACACCCCCCGGTGCACCTCACATGGGTGGCTTACATGAAGCATGCGTCAAATCAGTAAAATTGTTACTTAAACGGGAATTAGGAGAAACTATTTTAACCTTTGAGGAATTTTCCACTTTGTTATCTAAGGTAGAGGCGATTTTGAATTCTCGACCTCTTGTTGCAATGTCAGAGGACCCGTGTGATTTAGAAGTACTCACCCCAGGTCATTTTCTCATAGGTCAGCCACTAGTTGCGTTACCTGAATATCCTTGGAAGGATACTAAATTGTCACGTTTGTCACGATTTCAATTAATTCAGAAAATGTCTCAAAATATATTTGTGCGTTATCAGAAAGAATATTTAACTTCATTACAACAGCGTCAAAAATGGTTCAATCACAGTAACAATGTAAAGATAGGTGATCTTGTATTAATTATTGAGGAAAATTTAGTCCCACTTCATTGGAGACGCGGGCGCGTTATTGATGTATATCCTGGTAAGGATAATGTTGTCAGATCAGTCAAGCTAAAAACTCAGTCAGGTGAATTAATCAGACCTTTTGTAAAGTTATGTAAATTGCCAATTGATATAGATTAGTCTTACTTTGATTTTCCTATGTTAAGGAATGTTGTTCATTAGTTTGTTGTTTATTAGTTTTGTACATTGTGTCTGTTATGTTTACTATGTTTTTTTATCAGAGTAAGACTCGATATTATTGTCCCCCCGCCGGGCAGGATGTTTATTCAAAAATAAACATTTTATTATTGTAATTACGCTATTTCAGAACCACTAACGCCATCTATCAGATTTGTTTGTTATTACGTAGATCGATTTCTCACTTGGTCAATATGCTTTGTAATCAGTTCAGTTAATTTGGCACAGATGGCGCACCACGTTTAGAAAATTGTCTACGCGCCAATAGATTTTTAATGCACTATGGCACGCGGCCATATTTAATCTCTCTCTGCGTTTTTGGTTCACAATGTGTTAGTCGGTTTTTGTAATATTTTAGATAATTAATCAGAAAGTAAATGTTCAGTTGTAAATTTTGTCAAAAGGAATAAAGCACGATAACTACAAGCCACGGGTGTATTATTCAACTCAGCCAACAAGAATTTCAGAGACATCCGTGCAAATTTGCCACCATCATCAGACCACCATTATCAGCGGCGAGGCTTGCCTGCCACGAGAAGCGTGGAAGGGTCATTCAGAACCTAGTGACACATTCACCGATCACTCCTGGTTCAGTCCCAGGTCATTTCAGATCCACCGCCTCTATTCATTATTTATGATTTATTTATTCAATTCAATTACACATTAACCACAGATCGGCCACAAGCCGATCTACAAAAAATCCAAGTGCTCCAAACCACTGTCAGTTGGCAGAGTGCCCAGAATGCTGGCAGCATTGCCACGTTGAATGGCAATACTTATACGTTGGGCCAAATATACCCCAGCATTTTGGTCACACGTCGCCTCGACCAAGCGCTCAGATAAATTTTGGAAAATGCGGTGAGCTCCCGGACCCCAAGGACCCAAAGTCTTTACCCCAAACGGCTCAAAAATGTAACCGCTATCGAGGTTAGCATATTTACGCCGCTTGAGCCGCTCAGCAGAAACTGCCGCCGCACCAGCCGCAATTTGAGTCTCTGGAAGATGTGAGGGCGCCAGTGTATCAACGCAAGTCGCGTCCCACACTAACGGCCGACCTAACTTCCAGGGAATCAAAGTCATACCGTCAGGTCTTTTACCATCGTCACGCATCAGACCATTCGGGTCGAGAATGGCTGCTTGTGGCCGATCTGTGGTTAATAAAAGTGTTCTTTACTGCTGTAGTAGCTGTAGTATTGTTAGTTTGTTTTTCTCAATAAAGGCATTTGCCCATTTTCTAAAAAAAATTACACATTATGTAACTTACAGACTAAAAATCCCATGTATTACATGTTTATACTTAAATAATTTATAAAATACATTTATTTATTTCATTTATACATTATGTTCTCAATATTCCTTTCAACCAGGTTGTCTGTAATAGATTGCTCTATGCGATAAGATCGCCGATTGTTACCTTTAGCTTTACGTGTATTGTCTACTTATGAAACAATTTATTGTAACCAGGTTTGCAATAAAGTATAGGAGGAGTGAAAAAACCGCACATATAAGTTAATATTAAAATAGACCCGTGCGCACGTGGTAGTGTTTCTATACTATAATATAAAATACATAATGCATACATAATATAAAACTTTCCATATAAATCCTTTTGATCACTCTATCGATATAAATAAACCGCATCAAATTCTGTTGCGTAGTTTAAAGATTTAAGCATAGGCACCTACATAGGGATAGATAGACAGACACGGGAAGCGACTTTGTTTTTATACTAAGTAGTGAAATAAGTAATTGTAGTCATTAGTGCGGAGCCGAGATTCGAACTCGGTGATCCTGAATCACATCATTACCACAAAATCCTTGGCCACCACAGCGTGTATTTTAACTAACAATACAACAGTCCAACTTCTAGGTAACAATTACTTGGTAACGTCAATTTGATTGATATTGCCTATAAACCTAATGGATCCATTACATTAACAGTACTCCCTTGATGGACTAAGTTTGTAATTTAAGTTACTTGTTTATTACTAGGGTATGACTTATTAAGTATATTTTACATATTATACTATGCTATGTAGTCTTACATCCTTACTAATAAATTTTATACACCACCTGGGTGTATAAAAAATCAGCTTAATCGGTTCATCCGTTTGGGAGTAAAGTCTTGGCCAACACACATACACACATATAGTATATACTTTCGAATTTATATTAGAGACAATCGGTGATTTTAGTGTGAGTAGGGTAACCTGTTCTGTTGGAGTATAAACCCCAAATATTAATTCGCCGTCCCCGCCGAATAAATGAACAATTGCTATTGTCTTGGTTTTGCTTTTATTTCATATTCGAATTCTTTAGGTCCAAATAAAAAAGTTATGCATCTTAAAAGTGCTGGTCAGAAACTAGCAACAAATGTTCTAACAAATAATTGTTTTTTTTTGCCTGTATAGTTTCGCTTTTGCAGTTATCCATTTATTTGCCGGGGACGATGAATTATTATTATTATTTAGTACAAAAATAGCCAAACCGTTGCTATAAAATTGTTTCCTTTCGTAACACATGAAAAAGGTTCATCCATCAACCTTCTATTTTAAACTTCTCTCTTGTAATGTGTGAACATCGTATTTTAAAGCAAAAATCCAATAACAATTTGAAAAACTAGGTCAGACGTAACCAGTAGTAAAATAAATACGTGTACCGTCGGAGCGTTATCCCATGGCTATCCCATAATCCAGGGCTGAACTACAATCAGAATCTGTTGATAGTCGGGACTGTAGTGAGAGTGAGGGTACATCCATCCAATCATTGTGTTGCTTATTGACAGTATTATTTCTGGTGGACCGATAGGTTTAGTATAAAATAAAAAATGGTAGAATTTGGTAGAAATTTCAATAGTAAAATTTTGTAGAAATTTAAAGGGTAGAAAATTGGTAGAAATTTTAATCGTGCAATTGAGTAGATATTTCAATGTGAAAAATTCGGTAGAAATTTTAATGGTATAAATTCAATGGTAGAAATTTCAATGGTAGAATATTGGTAGTGTGGGCTTATACCTACCACATTACACAAACTACATATATATTTATCATTAAAATAAAGTATATATTCATATTTTAGATATTATCTACGTATATATTAATAACATGTACAAATAAATAAATACATTGTAACTTATAACAATATAATAAATAAACATCATAAAATAATATGTATATAAATATATAAACAGTAAAACAATAATATTTAATATTCATTTAACATCATTCATACAGTCACGCAAACAAACACATGACAATATTTTATACACCTCAACGCACCCAGCGCCAGCCGGTCGCGTCTCTGTGGAAACTAGTTTTGAGGCGAGCGCTACTCGCATAACTTTGTATATGTTGCACCGGCGGCCGGCCCGGCCGCCGCGCTGCGCCTGCGCTCGCCCGCCAGTGCGAAAATCACCTCGGGACTGAACGCATGTCGCTCGCATATCCACCGCGCTATTGTTTTCGTACGTCGTATGCATTGTATGCTATCGCCACTATCCTTCCGCTATTTATTGTTTATTCTGTACCGTGCTTTCTTCCGTCTAACTTAACTCCTTCGTGTACGTACTGTTGTAACTTTCCTGTGCTGTGCAATAAACCGCTGCTATCATAATCGTGCCTTCAATTTATTTAATGGAGCTTCCCATATCCACTCCATAGTAGAAATTTTAATAGTAGAATTTAGTAAATATTTCAACATAAAAATTTGGTAGAAAATATAATGGTAGAAATTGAGAGAAATTTTAATACTAGAAATTGGAATGATAGAAAATTAGATGAATAAGACTGTTTTTTTTGCTCATTTATTACCTCTAAGGCGGAACAAAGTTCACCGGGTCACCTAGTTTAGTATAAAATAAAGAAATTAAATAAAAAACTACATTTGTTTGCACACAAGACAAACAAAACTAAAGCTGAGCATTGACAATAAATAAATAAATAAAAAAAGACATCAGCATGGCGTAGATCAGATTTGACTTACGCTGGTCTTCCGCTAGTACCATATTATTGTGGTGACTCCACAGCCGAATCTTAAGCACTAGGTACGTAATGTAAGTATCTACACAAAATATATATATCAAAATTAGTAGTGAATACGTTAGTACCACTAATTTTGATTTGTAATGGACATTTTATTTTGTCTGATTCGTCCACGCTTGTAATCGGGAGGCCCTGGGTCCAAATCTCAGCGTGTGGCAAGTTTTTCGCTTGGACGCTACCGTGTTTCGAAAGGCACGTGAAATAACTGTAGGTCACGGCTGTTTCCTATAAGATATGTAGGAGGCAGTCGATTGGTCATGTGGCAGGGCTTGTAGGAATCTTGCCCACCTCAAACTGCAACATAAAGGTGAGCCACACAACCTATAAATTGTGATTTGACAATGACAGTGTAAATAGGGTAAACTGTTATGTTGTCTATACCCTAATTATTATTATTGTTCATAATGAAGACCTACGTCTAATTGCGATAAAAAACAAGTAAGGATGATATAGTAAAGTATTAACCAACTAACCCATTACCATTATTAAGACTGAGCTACCTAAAAAACCGCAGGAGATAATTTGCTCTAGTTCTGTGAAACATGTACCATTTCTGTTTAATGTTACCACGGATAGATTAATATTAGTGGGCAATAACTGTAATACCTACCCTTTGGGAGTTGGTATACGTATCAGGATAGATACCATGAAATCACCAAATTAAATCTCAAAAGTGGAACTTTTTTTAGCAAGCATTTTCACACTGCACCATCGGCCATCTAACCCCAATACGAGCAACTCTATGTTATAAATAGACTAGCTTGTGCTCGCGGCATTGCCCGCGTGGCAAAAATCCTTTCTTAACGGAGGTCCACATCAGAAAACCAAATATACCAATATACCATATTTCAAGGGAATCCGTCCAGCGGTTTAGCCTGTGCGTTGATAGATCAGTCAGTCAATCAGTCACTCTTTTCTTTTATATATTTAGAAGTATAAGGACGAGCTAGATGAAGACGGTGTCCTGAGCGTTACAAACAACGCTGCCCATAATTAGTACAATGCTACCCAGGATTTTACAATGATGTAAACTTTGGTACAACCCATCGCTAAGTAAAAAAAACCTATATTCTACAAGTTAAAATACAAATCGCACTAATATTATAAAGGCGAAAGTTTGTGAGTGTATGTTTAGGCGTGAAGCCGATTGAGTTGAAATTTGGTATAGAGATAGCTTAGACTCTGGAATAGTACATGGGCTACAGTATAGCGGGTAAAACCGCTGGGCGCAGGTAGTATTAATATATCCTGCACTTTTCTTTGTATAACAGTAAAGTAAAAAAAATAATTACACGCTTGATTAGTATTCAATTCGAAACACGGCATCTTTCATAATACCTACCCTTTGGGAGTCGGCACTTATCTTTCAGCCGCTAATCAATTTTAGTGGTAGTTACGCCACAGTTTAGCGAGACTAGGAGGTTATGTCCCAACTTGTTTTACTGCCTTGTAATAATATTTGCTTAATTAAAATATGGTACGCAGGGGAGATGTTAAAATGTTTGAGTGAATGTACCTATTATGTTAAGTCGTCACAAGGACACTAGTGGATCTAGGTAAGGGGGATAGGGGCAAAGACTCAAGTCTTTCTGACATCCAGCATAAAATTCAGTCAGTCAGTGTTAATCTGAGATTAAATATAACTAGATGAGTGTATCTATATGAGACCCTATATGAGTGCTGCTGGCTGCGAGTGCCTAATTTTTTTTTTAATTCTAACAGTAAGGTTCGGGTCACACGAAATTATCTCAGAAAATATATAAAATGAATTATTCTACTATTTGACCAAAATCCCTTTTGAATATAGTCGTATTTCCACTATGGAACGTCCCTTTACCTACAAGTTGTCGAAGCGTGCGATTGACACTAACATGGATCACATAAAAACGATATTATATGAAGTCTCCAAGTCAATCAAACGTTACGTCGGTTTATACTGGTGATAGGATTCGTCCGTGGCTAGTTCCCACACACTGGGCAAAGCCGTATCGCCAAGTAGTCACAACTACCGAATTCCGGCATGTAGTTCAGTGAAGCCAGGGATTTATCCCGCTTTCTCTGTGTAGTCTGCTATCATCTACGGCCGCATCGTCGCTTAGCATCATGCGACATCGTGGTCAAAGGCTAAGCTCTAATATACATATAAGAAAAAAAATACAAAAGTATCTGAAAATTCTCTTTTGAATATATTTCCACTGTGGCCCTTTACCTACAAGTTGTCGAAGCGTGCGATTGACACTAACATGGATTACACAGAAACGATATTATATAAAGTCACGACGTCAATCAAACGTTACGTCGGACAGACGTCTATTGGGACTGCGTATTATATGTTATAGGAACACTTTATTTTGTCTTTAATGTTTGTGTAACGGATATTAAAATTATATCGTTTATTTTCAATTTTATTTTGTAACATTTGATATTTCCATTTTTAGGTTTCCGTAGACAATAAGTAAGCCTTATAATTTCGCTATGTCCGTCTGTCTGTCCGCAGCTTTACGGAGGAACTATAAGTTCTAGAAATCTGCTGTTGCACAGATATGGACAATGGGCAAAAGTAAGGGTAAGAGAACGGTATAAAATTATACCATCCATACATGTAAGATGGGAATTATTTTGCGCCTGTCACCCTGAGATGTTAGTTGGTGAATCTCACCAAGCCCAGTTATTTCATTGCTAATCCGATCCGATCCGTCAGTCCAAAACACAGTAATGCATATTACTGTTTGGCGAAGAATAACTGACTAAGATGAACTTCCCCAGGCGACCTCTGCAATAATAATTGGGGTTTATACTCCAACAGAACAGTTTACCCTAATTACACTGTCACAGTCAAACTGCAATTTATAGGTTGTTGGCCAACCTATGTTGCAGTTTCAGGTTGCCGAGATTATTACAGGGCCTGCAACATGACCTAACAACTGCTTTCTACATATCTTATAGGAAATAGGAAACAACCGGGATCCACAGTTTTACGTGCGTGTTTTACAGAGACTTACCACTGCAAAACATAAACTGAATGAAAACCAAAAAAAAAAATGAAATGTAAATTAAATGTGTGTGTGTCTAATGTTAAACTCCAAGTTAGTATTATGGTTCAGTACTCTTTGTATAAGTAAACACGCATTATATATACATGAATTTATACGAGTATACCAAACTTACAATAGATCATAATATTATGGTAATAAATATACAAAGCGACATGGTGGTAAGATACCAATAATGTATTACCCGAAGCTTTTATTGAAATTCGTACCTAAATATCATTTTATTTTTTGCGTATTTTTCTAACGTGTTTGTCTTCATAAAAATGATAACACATAAAAATTATATTTGGATCAACTAAGTATGTGTAGTATGTGCACTCAAAAAAGAGTAAAAGAATTGATGAACATAAGGCTAAAAATGTTACTTTTTTCTGCTCGCGGCGATCTACGTCATATAACCTATTTTTGATCCAAATTTCGACCCTATTCGTTCAGCAGTTTGGGCTAAGCGTTAGTCAGTCAGTCCTATATATTTAGAAGATTAATCTTGCCACCTTCTCCAATGTCCCAGCTGCCCTGTCATATTATGTACGAAGCAGGAAGCGGATCTTATTGAGGCCAATGACAGAGCTATAGCTCTGCCCACTTACTGGCCCAAGCAGCTATAATAAATCCATTTCGACGCGAAAAGAAGAAGACAACTACCTACATAACTCTATGTTCAAACCCTTTTGTCACCCAGTTAATGTGACCTCAATCCTAATTTAACCTCCTTTGATTTATGTTAGCCGTTAAGCAAGTTATATCGTTCGAATAATCCATTTCAAGTGCCAGTTCGGTTCGATATTGCAATATCGAGAAACTATCTTCAATTTGATGGGTGTTTCATGCAAACGTTGATTTAGGTACAATCTGAGGTGAACATCAAAATTGTCCAAAATATAAGAGAATTTACTCCTCTTGTCATTAAAAATATATACGATGTAACTTCTCTTAATAATACTTTTTTGTAACTATTAAAGAATAATATTATGAGAAGTGTACGTGGTGTAGATTTTATTAAAATTGTCACCTCGATTTAAAAAAAAATTAATATCTTGAAAACCGTAAATTTTCGCGGAACATTTATTGCGCTCAAAACATGGCCAATGACCTCCCCAATAAGGAACCCCAGGACCCTGTACACCAATGTATTGAATAACCAAAGACCCTGTATAAGTTTCCTAGGCCCAGAATTTACAGTTCCACAGTTCTTTACAGTTCTAGGAGTATGACGAGTTACTCATGTCTATAAACACATTGTGTTTATTTTATATGCGCTCATCTAAATATCTCAAAGGAAAGAGTGACTGATCAATCAGCGCACAGCCGAAACCGCTGAATGGATTCGCTTTAAATTTGGAATGTAGATAGGTTTTATGATGTAGACCTCCGTAAGAAAGGATTTTACCTCGCGGGCAAAGCGCCGAGCACAAGCTAGTATTCTATATGTCTCTACTGACGTCCCCGACTGGTAGGTAAATAGTAAATTGAATCTTCTGTTACACCTATCCCTATCTATTAACTATTCAGGACAATTCTATCCAACAACGCCTCATCATCATAACGCAGTATTAGAATTTGTATAGCTTAATAATACACCTTATGTAGCACAAAATAAAGTATGCATTAATTTTGTTATTTTTCTTTCACTGCATTATAGACACTGTAGGGCAGAATTCTATTGTGAAATTTCTAGAACTCGAAGTCCCGATGTACAATGTCGTTGTCTGTATGCAATCAAAGTGCTTCAGTTTTGAATGTGAATTGTTAGGAGTTGTTTGTATATTTGCTAGTAATATTTACTGTTGAAAATTCAACTGTTCATACAATAAAATATTGTTTTGAATGTTTTCTACGTAGAGTAGGTACTAAGTTGGTCAATACAAAACTCAACGCGATTAATATTATAAATTCAAGATTTGTGTATTTGTGTGTGCGTGTGTTTGTTAATGTGTTGCTTACCTTTTCACGCCTAAACATCTAAATTGAAAATGCTGAAATTTGCTTAGACGAAATAACATATGAGTGACTTTTTAATGCTGGACAGCCATTTTTACATTTTTACAAGCTTTTATTTACTTTCACCTGTCTGTTGTCTGTCTGTCTGTTTGTCTGTCTGTCAGTCTGTAATCAAATCTTGAAAGTTTAATTTGATCCACTTCCCGATTTCTGATTGAGCTGATATTTGGCAAGCATTTATAAATCGGATGGCAATGCAATATTATTATGACATCGAGCTGATCTGATGATGAAGCTGAAAGGTGGCCATAGAACTCAGTAATAAAACAACGCAACTCCATCGAGTTTGGGCTCATTTGATTCGTCTTGACCAATACTTTGGTGCTAGATGAATAAAAATAAAAACATGTTTTGGAAAAGTTTTTTTTTTAATTTCATTTGTTTTAAAGTGAAATTAAATATTACAAGTGAATATCGCACCACCTTAATTTGGTTCTTTAAACATGAAGTATCCGACATCCATACATCCAACTTGCGCACACATTAGTGGCACAGTAAAATCTTAGGACATTCCTTTACACCTCTATATACAGTCTAGAATGAAGCTGTACATTTTCCCCGCGAGAGCAGGAAATAAAAGTTATTAAAATTTATCTTTCTGAAGTAAACTGTTTTGAATTGTATGGGTATTCTGCATTTATCTATCTACTCAGCCTCATGTTCACGTCACACCTTCCGATCCTGTGCAAATTCTCATCACGTTCCCTCCGACATATTTCAAAATATAGTCTGACCATCGGGCTGGTATTCTGTGAACATTACAGGTGCACTGCACCAACGCGTCTTACTTTAGAGTCATAAGATTTTAAGACTCTTTAGCCCAGTAATTTTACTAGCTACAGTGCCCTCCTACCGAAGCACAGTAATGTTTGCACACCACTGCTCAGGCGGTAGAATAACTGTCACTGGCATATCATACCTTAATCTGTGTGTTTTAAAATTAAATGTCAAACATCCATATATACAAACTTGAGCATATTAGTGGGATACTAAAACCTTAGGACATCCCTTTATGTAGCCTCTATACAGCCTACAATGTAGTTTTACATTTTTCCCGCGAGAGCAGTAGACCGTAGTCTACACTCAATATTTTATGGTTTCTGCACTGATGTTTTATCGGAGTAAATGCCGCGTATTTATCTTCATTGTGTGCTACAACTGAGTGGAGCAAAACTCCTAATCACACACATCTATATTTAAAGGCAGTCAATGTCTTATGTCAATGTAAAAATGTGCTACGAGTTCTTCTTTGTCTATGGCTACGAGGGCTAAAAAAATGACATAAGAATAGCAACTCCCGTCCCACTGTCAAGAGTAATTGACGTTTGTAAGAGCACAACGACATTGAGAGTAGCTGCAAATTGTATGCAATGACTGTGCGAGTAGCAAGAGTAGCGTCTTGATATTTCAATATGTCAGTTTAGTCTTGACAGTGGGACGGGAGTTGGTAGTCTTAAGTCAATGTCTTACTATGCTAAAGGTGGCTGTAATCTACTAGTTTAAGTTCGACACCATCGAATTCCAAAACCTATCGGCCACTAAAACAAACAAAAAAAATGTGTACCACCTACTATTTTTAATATAATAAGCTCTTTTGATTTGAAGGAAAAGCAAATCCAAATAGTAATTTGCCATAAGATAATTGTGTCTTAGTTTTAAGTTTTTCTGCATATTTTGTGGTGTTTCAATAGAGTTATTATTATATATACCAAAAACATTCGGTTTTCATACAAATATTCTGGATTATTATTATTATTAATATGTATAATATTTATGGTTGTCTGGAAGAGATCGCTTTTAGCGATAAGACCGCCAATTGTTACACTTAAGTTACGAAATTGTATTTTAGTTTTAATATTCTGTGTATATTTGTGGTGTTACAATGAAGAGTATTCTATCTATCTATGTATCTATATTAATGGCAACTATCTAAATTAACGTCCGTGGTTTTCTTTATTGCCCCGCACGGTGATTTTCTTTAGAGGTCCCATTAAACATCGGCTATAAAACCTTTTTAAAAGTACAATAATTTATAACGGTAGAGGTACCTATGGGCTTTTACCTATCTTGTGAGCCTGTTTTCACTAATCGTGATGAATGTAACCGATGATTAGGTATGTGGTTTACTTAGGCTATAAAGATAGGCTTTGGTAGAGTTACCTTAGATTAATAGGCTAGCTTTACTTTGTGTAAATGTTCACGTGTGTTTCCTTATTAATGACTAGCTTATACTCGTGGCTTTGCCTGCATGCCTAAATCCTTTCTTAGCGGAGATCTACGTCATAAAACCTATTTGTGTGCCAAATTTCAACCCACTTCGTCCAGCGTTTTAGACGTGTGCATTGATAGATCAGTCAGTCAATTATACACATAGTAGTTTTCTTGCTAAAAGGTTGCATATTATGTTATAGTATTATCATATCCTATTTTTACGCGAAGGTTTTGTGAAGTGTCGAATACGCAAACAAAACATAATGACAAAAAATCACAAAAATAAGAGGAAAAGGTGTTTATTGAATTTTCTAAATGTTCTGTTTCTTAAAATCTGTGTATTATTCATATTCAAATGTAAATTGGTGGGCATTGTAGTGTTTGTGTATTTGAGTGAATGATTGAATGAATGAACGAATGACATTTGCCTGTCTCGGGGGCACGGGTAGTGGGGGCGACACTCTTGTGCGAGCCGTTGGCGAGAGCGGACGTGTTGTCCCTGGCTACTGGTGACGTAACGAGCCGGGCAGTGATCCACTATTTACCCCTGTGTTTGTACGAGTACTACATGTGGCGACGAGTTAAAAGGTTAGTGCGAAAAATGTGATTTCGTGCTTAATAATTACGGTCATTGGAAAACATTTTTATAAAGTGTAGAAAATAACATTATTTTGCATAAAAATGCAATAAAACACAGTTTGCAGTGTAACTTACAAATCTGTTCCATGATAATTATAAATACAGACAAAAAAGTCAAATAAAATAAAAAATAGATGAGGATTCAATAAGTTACTTGTTTACAAGAAAGGATAGAGGGATTCATATTAATGTATAGGTGCTAAGCAAATAGTGGCTCACAAATTGGGTCGCTTTTGTTTTGAAAAGATTTGAATTTGTGGTTGATACTTGATACATAAACAAGTAATGTTTTAAATGAATAGACACAAAAGTAATGTTCGTGAAAAAATGTAATATATTCGTGAAACTACAGAGATTTCACGTGTTTCCTGCACATATTGGTACCTATATTGGTTTGCTAACTTTATTTATTCTTCTTAGGTTTGTGGACTCTAGTTAGAACATATTCATGAATCAACCTCTGTTTAAGAGCAACAATTAGGGTTAAGATTAGTAAAGTATTAGAAACCTGTTGCTATAAGGTTTTATTATTTCATAGAGTTTACAACGTAGGTAGCATGGATATCACTACGATTATGGTGTCACCAGTAGCTAGGGTAAACCATATTGACTTTGTCAAGGAATTTAGCTTTGCAGTATATGCAGTAGGTGTGTAAAATCAGGCAACTAACAGCAGATGTAACTAGCTGCAGCGAGATTGGTTACAATGCATACTGCTATGGTTCAGTGTCATACCTATAGTATTTTGATGTGACTGCACTGACCCGCAGATATTGAAACTATAATAACTAGGTATAGTTATACTGCAAAAGCGATGAGCCTTGTTCACGAGATTGTTTTAAGGAGAATAACCTATAAAGAATAACATATTGATTTAAAAAAAAAAAAAAAAAAAAAAAAAAAAAAAATTAGTACATTTATAAATCATGAACATATTATTATGTATGCTAGAAATAATCTAGATAGATTGGATGGTGACAGTTATAGCCTTGATACCAAAATATGATATGACTAGATTTAGATTCAAACAATACTAATTGAAACAACGTTCGAATCAATTCTTTGGAATTTTGTAGTGCGTTTCTGTATTGTGACTCGCAGAGAGTGAGTTCATAAGTAGTGTTAAAGCTGCATTACTTATTAAGCCAAACGGGGCAAAAGGTATATTGCGTAGTAGCTATCTGAATAGTGTAAACATTTATATCACTATGGAATACAATTAACATAAGGTATATACAAATAAAATTAAACAATATATACTGAATAGTGTGATCTGTGTAGTAGTATAGATGATGATCTTTATTTGAACTAGTGGTACGCTGCTGGAGGTCATAGTGTGCGTGGATTAGGACCCAGGAGCTGAAAACGATGTTGATATTTGTATGCAAGAACCCAGAGGAGGTCACTGCCTATTGCATTGAACTTCACGTTAGCATGGTTAGTTTGAGGGTAATCGGAAAATGATTGAAATAATTATTTTGAAGGTATTATGAAAATGATTTAAACTGTTCAGTCTGAGGGCAAACTGAAAATGATTTGAATGATTAGTTTGAGAGTAATCTGGATAGGATTTCACTAAATTGTTAACTACCTTTAAAAGTTTTACATCTTAGTGGTTCTTAACAAGGAAATTATCTTTTATAATATTGTCCGTCTTGATGAAGGGCTCGTGGGAGGGCGACACGGAGATCTACAAACTAGACTATTGTGGTTGTACATGATAACCTATGACCGCTGAAACATTGTCCCCCGCGATGAGTTCTTTACGGTGCCTTACGGTTCTTCGCTCGTAGGGTTGAAAGTGGTTTGTGCATACTCGTAAAAATATTGTATATTATTAAAATAGACAAAGTGGCGGCACCGTCCGATGTGATATACGAATGCATACAAACCAATTATTATTTTAATAAACAAGATGTGAAAGATTGAGATTTTCTGTCTGTGTCATGATTTATTATTACGATAAAGTGTAGTTTGCGTGTAAGTGTAGTAACACTATGTGAACACGGTCGGAGGTTTTAATAAGTGCCATAATATATGTGTTTTAATAAGTGCCATAATGTATAGTGCCATAATATCGACACTAGCAGTAGGTATAATTTGCTGAAAAAACGAGACCAGAGTAGCATACTATTAATCAGTTATGTATTCAAGTTAGGTGTTCAGGTTCAAAGTAGTATTGGGCATTGTAGTGTATGTTAGTTACACAGTCTCGAATGCACACGAACAATGCTGTCACGTCAGTGTCACCAGAGCCGCGGGCGAGTGTGGACGTGCAGCAGTTGGGAGTGGCATTGCCGAGCCAGTGCTTGCAGCAGTGGTTAATATAGCAAACATTACAGGCATCACTAGCTGACGATCATAATATTATTATATAATGATGGGCTTAGTTAGGAAAATCAACAAAAACGAGTGCTATTGAGAGGTTATTATTTATTTTGACGCATGCTCCAAATGTGGACAGTGTGGTGGACGTGGTGTGAGTGAACGGACAGAATTCCGTACACAGAAGTCTTTAAGCGTATGACACTTGGAAATCCTAGACTTGTCAAAATAGGAAGCTGAGAAAAACTGCTTATCTAGGTGTAGGTTTAGACATGATCACTATTAACTAATGCAAAACATTATGAAGAATAAAGTCTCAGGAAAAGGGACGGTGGTATATCCGCTACATCAGGTAATGCGCCGTAGTCGGGAAGGCGCTGTAAGGTCTTGTGCAAGATAGGAAGAGGTGTAAGAGGCTAACTATGCGCTAGAGGGAGAGAAAGATAATATGGTTTTAGTGATGCGCTGCCTATCCTAGTCGGACAAGTGATTGCGAGGGTTGTGCTATAAAAGTTATGAAAGTGCACAATTTTGAGAATTGGAATTCCGTTAAAGTAATAGAAAAACATCTTCAAGTGGTATCGAAGATCTTGTTCTAGAATAATATTATTGAAAGTAGGCTTATGTTAATCACAATAGACATACGAGTATATTATACGTGTTACGTACGTACGAGTACGTGTATGGTCATATACTGGTCAGAGTATCTCTTTACCGTGGTCAGAGTAACATCATGTTGAAACTTCAGAATACTCTTGAATTAAGTAAGAGTTTATTAGTCTTGAGTCTTAACAGAAAATGTCGTGTGATACCGGAGCTACTTCAATGAATCGATTTCAATTGAGGATATTATTAGGTGGTGAGTTGAATGAAGGGTTTACTTGTATCTTAAAATTGTGGTGTTAGTTTTCGTTTCAATATTAATTTAGTGGAAGGATGATCTTTCATTTATTTAAACCAGACGAGTGACATAATTTTACAGTAGTTAAATTCTAATTTCATAGACTGGCAACACCAACTCGTAAATAAAAAGTAGGGAATGACGCTGTGACTTTACAATACATATTATTATTGTCATGAACGTGTATATTGGAGATATTGCATCTCCAAGCAAATCCAATAAATTAAAAAGTGAAGCGATGAAGTTCTTACCAGAGGTAGGGCTTTAGGCACAGCCGGACGGGACAGAAACAAAATATTTATAAGGTAGTAAAGATCAAAATAAGACCCAGTTCATAAAAAAATGAATGTTGTCAAACAATAAAAACTGAGACAATAAAATGTAGTTGAGCTCTGTCACTCTTGAGAATGATGTAATATATGCATTTCGTTTACTCAGAAATGATACTGATAGCCTAGTTTTATTTTGATACTTTTCTAAGTTATTATCTCAAATGTCGATTAATTTTGAGAAAGTGTAAACAAAAATACATGTATACCAGGATAACGATATTTCACTATTTCTCAGTTGAAAACTGCCGAGACTAATGTCTATTAACAATTGTAACTTAAGATAGTATAAGTCAACGTCTTTTGATCATGGTCAAGCATAGTTAAATTAATGGTTATAAAATATTATTTACGCGCTTGTGAAGAGAAGGTTAAAGTTCAAAGTTTCCGTTAATTCTATAAGAGTACAAATGATATAATATATATAGCCTACTCAACAGGGTAAAAAGAGTGAGTCTTCCAAGTAGATGCATCGTACGTATTTGAAGTGCAGGGAGTATGGCCCATCAAGTAAACGAGAACCATACGTGATTGTGTATGTAGGCAGTATAGGCCTTCGTGTAAATGAGAACTATACGTGATTGAGTATAGGCAGTATGGGCCTTCACATAAATGAGAACTATACAAGATGGTGTAAAGGCAGTATAGGCCTTCATGTAAATGAGAACTATACATGATTGTGTAAAGGCAGTATGGGCCTTCATATAAATGAGAACTGTTTGAAAATTTATTCATCGGCATTCCTGTCGATGGTAAACCATACATACCTAATTATAGGTTTTTGTCTTATAGATATGCAGTATGGGCATTCCTGTCAATGGTAAACCATACATACCTAATTATAGGTTGTTGTCTTATAGATATGCAGTATGGGCATTCCTGTCAATGGTAAACCATACATACCTAATTATAGGTTGTTGTCTTATAGATATGCAGTATGGGCATTCCTGTCACTGGTAAACCATACATACCTAATTATAGGTTGTTATCTTATAGATATGCAGTATGGGCATTTCTGTCAATGGTAAACCATACATACCTAATTATAGGTTGTTGTCTTATATATATCTTCCAGATTGTTGTCTTATAGGAATGTTCCAGGTCGCTCCAATTAATTATTTAATACTTTGGCTTCGGCATCGTTTTGATACTATCTACTGAACTTAATACGACGGATATTAATTTGGTATGAATCACTTGACAAAACACGTTTGTGTGCGTTAGAATACGCGGAAAAAAACCGCGGATATGTTTTCCGAAGTCAATTTGATAATAATATTAAATATTCTGTTCAATAACAGACCTATTTATATACAGAAGTGATTGAAAAAAAAAAAAAAACAAAGAGAGAGAGAGAGTGTGACGTGACAGTAGTACAGTTGTGTAGGAACAGTCCACTCGTGCTGTTGCGGAAATGCCAGATGCATCGCAGTAGCGTGGTAGGTATTTAATGTTATTAATTAGGTAGCGAAGTAAGTAAAATACACAGTAAGTAAAAGCAATCATCATCTTAAGCGAGTTGATACAGATTCTAAAGTTATCGATGATATTGGATAAAACAAGTAACACCAAAGGTTCTCGGTAAATTTAAATTCTCAGTAAATGTCATATTTTCTCATTAAATCATTCAATTAAGTTTTCATTAAATAAGGAAGGGATGTAGTGTTTGTGTATTTGAGTGAATGATTGAATGAATGAACGAATGACATTTGCCTGTCTCGGGGGCACGGGTAGTGGGGGCGACACTCTTGTGCGAGCCGTTGGCGAGAGCGGACGTGTTGTCCCTGGCTACTGGTGACGTAACGAGCCGGGCAGTGATCCACTATTTACCCCTGTGTTTGTACGAGTACTACAGGCATGAAAGGGAATAATGATGTAGCGATGTATGGATGGATATTTGTTACCCTTTCATTCCTAAGAAGCTGAAACGATTGGGTTAAGATTTGGAATATAGGTTGGTTGGGTTTGGTTATAGGTTGGCTTGTAAGGGTGTACCCTTAAATAACACATAAACTATTTTTCAGCGGATAAAACCACCGAACGCAGTTAGTACGAAATAAATTTAATCTCAATACTATCATCCTACACTGAAATCTCAAAAACCATAAAAGATTTTACACAAGAGTTATAGCATTACTTTCGCAGGCAAATGTGAAAATAATAATGCCCAAAGGGGCAAGGGTCTTCATGATAACGTAGTTTAACCGTTGTTCACTAAGTTTTCGATGGGGCGCTAGAGTTTGTTCAAAAAGGGATGAGGCGTAGAATTGGAAGGTGCTAGTGTATGTGTAGTAAATATAATAATCAGTGCAAGGAGTTTGTTTTCAACATGTTAATTTTAACAAATATTTTTGAGTTAAAACCAGTCAAGAGGTAATTTTTTATGCTATATGCAGATTTTATGCTTGCTAAACTGGTACGTTTTGATCGTGGCTGGTAACATGAACGAAATCCTGTTGCCAAGCAAGAGGTTAATAACCTCTGGCATAATAGGCATGATTTTCAATCAATCCAGAGAGGAATTTATCGCCCTTTTTGGTTTAATATGATACAATCTTCTACCGCATTATCTGTTCAGATCAGACGAGGTCTTTGTCAAAGGCCTATAAGGAGTAATAAATATTTTTATACACAAAAATTTACGAATCCATAGTTCTGAAAAGTCACACCTCTTCTCTTTTCGCACATACTATATGAACAAGGAATATTTTATGAGAAAAACCACGTAACGGATTGGGAACGGGTTAAATTTATTTTTATGGAGAAAACCGAGATTGATAAGTTAGAACAGGATTTTGAGAAAATTATGAATTGATTTCAGGGTCACATTCAAGGGGTAGAGTTTATTTGGAGCAGGTTGACTAGAATGTGTACCCCAACAGTGCCAGTTATTCTTCTGTCTGAGCAGTAATGTGCAAAACTGTGCATCAGTAGGAGGGCACTGTAGCAAGTGAAATTATTGGACTGAGGAGTCTTAACATCTTATGACTCTTGACCAAGAAGTACTGATGCAGCGTTACATCACTGTGAAATCCTGAATGGCACTGTACTGTTTATGGGCAGCGGTATCTCTTACCACCAGGAGGGCGTCTTGCACTCATTACATAAAAAGCAATGTAATAAAATTCAAGATGGCCATCGCTACAAAATGGCGGATTACCAAAGTTCATATTTTTAAAAGTACCTCAATCCAGGTACTAATTGACAGCGATAACTAGTAGAAACCCGTTTTATTTGCATGGAGCGTCTGCTGTTTGCCAGGCGTAAGTTGACCATACTTTTTGAGACGTGGTGCTTTTCAAATAAGATTTTCTTTTTAATTTATAATTATTTTTTCTATTTGTTATTTTAAACGTAATGTGATTCTGTAATATATTGTATCCTTGAAGCTACCAGTAGATGTTTGCTAGGAATTTTCTCATTTCAATTCAATAAAATCGTCGCGGGTTTCCAAAACAAACACTTAGCAAACCAATGACCTGAGCGTTCCGTATTCCATTTAACCGGCATTATTTGAGCCTGTTCAGTAAATATATACGGAACTGTCCTACGAATAAGTACGGTCCTGTTAGTTTAGGTGATGTTGCTTACTTTTATTACGAGGTTGTTTTTATTTGGGGGGATATTTCTCGTATCGTTTAGAGACGAATTGGGGGCAAGAAATTGAATAACATTTCTATGACAAAAATATTAAATTAATATTATATATTCATCAAGTGAGTTAAAGTTTTGTAATAAACGGTAACATAATACCTAATGTATCCGTTGTATACCCAGTATGCGTAAATCGATACAAGTTATAATTACGGAAAATAGGTATTAGATGTATCAAAAATTCTACTTATAGAAAAAATATTACAATTTCTTAAAACATAAAAAATGTAATTGAGAATTAAATCTTAGTACTATTATATTTTATAAGTAACACAAAGCATAGAAAAATAAATCTAAGGAGTGGTCTATGCTAGGCAATAGGCAACCATTGTATCAATTTTAGCTCAATAAGTTTTGCCGTTTCGGCTTGAAGAGATGACAAATTTACACATACACATACAAACATGCATTATATGTATAGAGTGCATGCATTAATTTTTTTTAATGTAATAGGTGACAAACAAGCAGACGGCCCACCTGATGGTGAGTGGCTACCGTCGCCTATGTATACCTGCAATACCAGGGGTACCGCTGGTACGTTGCCTACCTTTCAAGACTCTGTTCACTTGCCTTTTGAAGAGTCCCATGTTTAAGCTTAACGGAAATACCGCAGGCGGAAGCTCAGTCCACATTTTTTTTCCTCCATAGTTTTTTTTAGAAGATTATTAAATATGTTGTGGCTCTGAACCTATAAAGTAAGTAAAACAGGGTCCAAGATCATCCAACAAGGTCTGCTGAATCAATCAGGTTGTTTCCTATCTCTTAAGGCTTTCGAAAACTTATCACAACTTAACACTCTCTTGGAAACTTACCTTTTGTCTGCGTTGCCTTCTTATAAAATTAACTTTGGATTACGTATTATAAATAAATATATATATAAGGAAAGAGTAACTGACTGACTGACCGATGTATCAACGCACGTATTTTTTTCTTGCAAATAAAAAAAAAATGGCTGAGATATAACGCTTATATGATACTGTGTTAGGACGCGTGACGTCACACCACTAAACAAAAATGTACTAGATTTAGTGGTGTGACGTCATGATCAAGCAACTGAAGTGCGTTGTATCTAACAAGCTGTATCTATTCTTAAATTGGGCAATAAATGGCTTTTTATTTATTTACTTATTCCACGTTTTTTATAAGATTTAAGAATTAAAAATACGTGTCCTATATTTTTCAATAATCTGCATTATGGACAAAAGAAAATTTAGTCAACATCCCTATTTATCTACCTATTTAAATATCAAAGTCAACAAATTTAGATTAGCTGAAGGAAGATTACATCCTTTGTCATTTGATTTCAAAGAATTACGTGTAATTTTGTGTGGTTAGTCTCAAATTTGATCTAATGAGACTTTCTTGTAAAAGATGAAAATATCTTTCGGCGAAACAACGCGTATTATGGACGAGTTATCTAAGAAAATTTAATAACAGTTTTTTTAAATATTATTGTTAAGTGTGCTCAGTGGTAGTGTTTATAATATTAACAAGTGAAATAAAAAAATTAAACCAACTTCAAGCTTGTTTTCAATAAGTAAGAGTGAAATTCAAGTTTTAATTCATTACTTAAAAACCGCTGCAATTATTGTAATTAAATTTAAATAATGCCTAAAAAATTCCATAAATCAAACCCTTTAAAATACAAAAAAGAACTTCGGATAGGTAAATAAAAAAATAAAGTAGAAAAAAGGACCCAGGAATTGTCAACATTTCCGTCTTTTTAAGGTATGTTAACAACCGATATGATTTCGACGTCTTTCATCAAGAGTTTGTCTTTGTGTTGCTGTGTAGAGCTTGCTGCTTGCCTTTAGATTAATTTGTTTTTTAATCCCCGATGCAAAAGACGGGGTGTTATAAGTTTGACGTGTCTGTCTGTCTGTCTATGTATGTGTGTTTGTGTCTGTCTGTGGCATCGTAGCTCCCGAACGGATAAACGGATTTTGATTTAGTTTTTTTTTGTTTGAAAGTAGAGTTAGTCGAGAGTGTTCTTAGCCATATTTGGTGGAAATCGATCCAAGATGGCCGCCGCTACAAAATGGCGGATTACTTTTTTGTTCCACGACCCCCTCAATATGGGTATCAAATGAAAGGGCTCGACTAGTAAAATACAACGCACTATAATAAATAAAAAATTCAAGATGGCCGCCACCACAAAATGGTGAATTACATACTGCATTGGGATTTTTTAAATTTTTAATTTAATTCACTTATTCCTTACGTAAGGACCACCGACCTTACCGATGGGGCTTCCAGAATACCAGCGCTGTGTGTTTCACTGTACACACGCAGCACAACACTGAGGGAGTTCCCATTCGGTTGCTTAGTGACGGCTTAATGTCTGTAGGGGTTGGTCTCCGAACCTCGGGGGATACGGCGCACGAAGACCAACGGTGTTTAAAATGATGGATTCTGGATCTTCAATTAAACTTCCCTTTTCCTGATGTAAATGTATATTTCTTCACAACAACAATAGCTTCTTATCTTCTAAGTCTTCTTAAATAATTATCTTCATATGACAATTCTTCAACGATAAAATATATTATCGCCAACAAAGCAGAGGTGCCCATACACCGGGAAATGCCACCTTAGGCACTCCCTACCCTTACCGGATAGAGAGCACCTATTTTTCACGCAAAATCACCGCGTCATTTTCACTATGACGCGGTGACATTTCCCGGTATTCCTCGCAACCTCTACCCTGCTGCGTTCTACAATTTATGGTGGATGGTAGCCTACTACCTCCCCTTTCTAATGGTATATCAATCAAACATATCGGTTTACAATCTTAAAAGATATTACCGTTTTACATAGTTTTTTACAGCAAAAAACAGGGGCGCGAGAGCGCGCACTATTGCCCTCTCTTTCTGGCATTATTGCTATCCCTTACTAACTTTAAAATCTATTGCTGTCTCGGGTAACATATTACTTTCTCTTTCCTTTAGGTTCCCTCAAGCTAATAGAACTAAGTACGAATAATGACACATTTAATACAACACAAACAAGGTAAAATAAGCTGATAACACGAACAATAATTTACACATGAAAATACACAAACATCTATAATACAAACATATAGACACACCACACCCCGGCTCACTATCCGCAACAGTCTCCCCCCGGCGCAGAATCTCGTAGCCTAACTACGTCCGGGAGGATAATGAGCCGTCTAACAGGCCGTCGGAAGACCCCTCCCCGCGTGTTTACGTCTGCACTTCGTATAATGCCGTCGGGTCCGGTAAATGTTCGGACTATACGGCCCCGGGGCCAAACGTTGCGGGGTAATAAACCGTCTGCGATTATTACGAGGTCATTAACCTTTAGTGCCTGGTTCAATTTTCGGGTTTCAAGGCGAGGCATCAAAGTGGGAAGGTATTCTTTGACCCAACGATTCCAAAAGCTATTAGCTAACATTTGAGCAGACTTCCACGTCTTGTACTCGATCGACAAGTTTCTACCTACTAGTGGAAGTCCGGTCGGTCTGCCTATCAAAAAATGGTTTGGGGTCAAAGAGTCCTCTTCCTCGCTATCTACGCTTACGTGAGTAAGAGGGCGCGAATTCACGGTATGCTCTACCTCGGTAAGCAATGTATTTAATATTTCCTCTCGCGGCGCGCGTGACTCTAATGTTACGGCGAGGGCACTTTTAACAGACCTAATCATTCGTTCCCACGCACCACCCTGGTTTGGTGCGCCCGGGTCGATGAACCGCCACTCAGTCCCTTTGAACGAGCCGAACGTAGTTAAAGTGTCACGCCATTCTAAATGCGCCTTTCTGAGCTCTGCGTCCGCCCCATGGAAGTTGGTACCATTGTCCGACCAGACAATCTTAGGCCAACCTCGTCTAGCACCCATTCTACGGAATGCCAGTAACGCAGAGTCAGTACTAAGTGATGCTAGAGTTTCAATATGAATAGCGCGCGCGACTAAACATGTAAATATAAGTCCCCACCTCTTTTCACGTCGTCGACCTATAGTTACCCACATAGGGCCAAAACCATCGACGCCACAGTAAGTGAAAGGGTGCTCAAAGGGCTTCATTCGATCTCGCGGTAAGTCACCCATCGTAGGGTTCCTAGGTACGCCACGCCTTACCTTACAAGTTACGCATTGATTTAAAATAGTACGTACGACCGTTCGCACGCGTAGAACCCAATATTTTTGCCGCAGATTACTAATGAGGTGCTCGCGGCCTATATGGTGATTACTACGGTGCTCATCCTCGATAATCAACTTGGTAAGGTGGTGACGCCCGTCTAATATGGGTGGCTCCGCTTTATGTGCCACTGATGCCGCGCGTGTACGGCCGCGCAAGAGTAATACTCCGCCATCGCCCAGACCGGGGTCGAGACGATTTAATCGGCTATCGCGTGCTATGGCTTCACCTTTTGAAAGCCGGACGATTTCGTCCGGGAAGCTCTCGCGCTGCGATAGTCGAACGAGCTCGACCTCGGCCCTTCTAATATGGCCGAAAGTTATACCTTGCGCGCGACCTCGGCATTTGTCGGCAAATGCGTATACGCAAGCTAAGGTTCGCACAAGTCGCTTGTATGATGAAAACCTAGTGAAGTCAATTACAGGCGGCTCCTCGACTATGTGCGACACAGTAACTTCTTCGTCTAGCGGCGTGGCATCTGGCTCTACGGGCCAGTCTGCGTACGGGGACTTTAAAAACTCGGGGCCAATGAACCACGGGTGATTATTACTCAAGCATGTATTACCCGTCCTAGTAGCTATGTCTGCCGGGTTCGAATGGGTAGGTACCCATCTCCATTGTTCGGCCCGAGTTAAGTCGCCGATTTCGGTGAGTCGATGAGCAACATATGGCGTGTAGCGCGCCGACTCATTTCGAATCCAATATAACGCCGTTTTAGCGTCGCTCCACAGCGTTATTGGACCTGACCATCTGTGTTCTTTTGCTATAGTTGACGCGAGTCTTGCTCCTACTAAGCAAGCCTGCAGCTCCAGTCGTGGGATACTCTGAGCTTTGATAGGGGCGACCTTGCTTTTCGCTGCTATCATTGTGACTATTATTTCTCCGTTTGCTAACGTAGTCCGCCAGTATGCCACGGCCGCAAATGCTTGCTCGCTCGCGTCACAAAAGATGTGAACTTCTTTGTTCACTATGTCGCTCGTGTGGTAGCACCGGGGTAACCTCAACGCTTTAATGTATTCTATGTCCCGCATCCAAGCGGCGAACGCAGCTGCTTCCTCGGGGGGTATCTCTTCATCCCACCCCAGCTGTTGTCTCCATAGGCTTTGCAATACAATCTTTGCCGTTATCGTATAAGGGCTTAGCAGTCCCAGCGGATCAAACAGAGACATTACTGTTGCTAAGGCCTCCCTCTTTGTCGGCGTGCGTGTGAAGTCCTTGACCTCGGCGGGTACCCTGTGCATGTTTGTGTTAAACATGAGCGTGTCGCTAGTTACTTCCCATAATATACCTAGCGTTTTTTCAGTAGTGTGCGCGCTGTTACCTAGCTCTAAGGGCGCACTTGCTATATTCGATTGCGGCACGTCACGTAATAGTGAGGGCAGGGAAGCTCCCCAGCCCGCTAACTCAAAACCGCTCTTTGAGTACACATTTACGACTTGCCGAATCGTTTCCTTTGCTTCCTCTTCTGTTCTGAAGCTATCGAGCCAATCGTCCATATAATGATTGCGGGTGATCGCTTCCACGGCCAGAGGGTACTCGTTCTCATTATCTCTGGCACACCTATCCCGCACACTGTGTGCAAGGAAGGGCGAGCTCCGCGCTCCAAAAATCATGGATGTCATGACGTATCGGCGGGGCGGTTTATCTCTGTCTCGCCCTCGCCACAAAAAATGTTGCGCTGCTTGATCTTCCTTCCTGATCTTTACTTGCAGGAACATTTCCCTAATGTCGGCGGTTATTGCGAACGGGTTCTCACGAAAACGGAATATTACCCCTGGTAACGAATGTAGTAAGTCTGGGCCGTCGAGTAGTACGTCGTTGAGACTTACACCGCTTGCTTGTGCTGCCGCGTCAAATACAACTCGCATTTTACCTGGCTTGTTCGGGTTGGTAACAGCAAAGTGCGGTAGGTACCACAACTTTGTGTCACCCAGATGTTCGTCGTTGCATTCTTCAGCGTAGCCCTTCTCAAGAAGCTTCTCAATCTGTGACGTATATGCAGCTTCAAAATCCGCAGACTTGTCCATTTTACGTTCGATAGCTAACAATCGTTTGCGCGCCATGTCGTAGCTCGCAGGCATATTCACATTTTCTTCTTTCCATGGTAACCCGACTTCATACTTCCCGTCGACTTGTTTCACGGTGTTTTCAAATATTTGGCAAGCTCGAGCTTCACTTGTCGTCGGCCGTCTATGCTTCGATATACCTAACGCGTCGATATCGAAGTGCGCCTTTACCAAATTGTGTAGCTCGCTATCTTTTTCACTCATTGTAACGTGAAGTACATCTCCTTCTGTGGTTAATGTACTCTTAGGAGTGACACCATGTATAACCCACCCTAATTTGGTGAGTGACGCAGCCGGTTGATCGCGCTTCCCGGTTAATAGCCGTCGCGTGACTATTAAGTGCCAATTGTCAGAACCTATTAATAAGCGCGGTCGAGCTTCGTCGTAGCACACTTCTTCTAATGGCACGCCCTTTAAGTGTGCGTAGCGGAGTGACTCCGCCTTAATTGATTGGCCTCCCACACTGAGGCCTTTCATTGTACGAGCCCTTATAGACTCGTATTCCTTCTGTTTACGCCCTTTTATCTTAAATTCGACGACCATGCTCGAAACTTCTTGGGCGGCGGTAATACCATTTATCCGTAATGGCTGTGGTTGTCCGGCGAGGCCTATCTCGTTTGCTAACTCTTCATCCATGAGTGTAATTGTCGAGCCCTCGTCGAACAACGCGTAGGTATGTACCTTGGCACCGTGGCTGCCTTCTATAGTCACGGGGCACACTTTCAATAATACTTTGTTTGTTCTCAAAGTACTGGCGGTGTGGACGTGTTCGCCGTCCTTCTTCTTGTCAGCGTGCAATAAGGGGTGATGCGTTCGCTCGCATTTATTTACCCCACATTTGTTGCTTCTTGATGAGCACTTAAAACGCCTATGTTTGCTCAGTAAACACGAAAAACATATTCCAGCTTCTCTAGCCCATGTCCATCTCAGGTCCGTGCTCATCTCTAAGAGCTTCGGACACTTGGGCGTCGAGTGGTCCGCACCGCAACAGAAGCACCCTGTAGTACGCTTATCAGTGTCTTCGCCGGCCGTCACATATACCTTGGCCCTTGAAGACTGTACAGCTTCCTTGCGCGGTCCTCTGGTTTCTATTTTCGCAGCGTTCTTTGTTACCGACGGTGTCGCACCGGCCTTGGAGTACGCGTACTTCATGGCCCCGTCGGCCTCCTCCATCAAGAAACGGGATAATAGTTGGACAATAGGTTCATCAAATCTCCTATTCCTACTCGCATAATCGCACCAACGCGATTTAATATGCGGCGCCAATTTGTCCACTATTGTTCGGCTAAGTAGTGAGTTGTGTAAATGGCCCTTATCGTCTAAACTGGCCACAACTGTCACTATGTTTTGCACCTTCACTGCAAATTGGTTCAATTCGACCGCGGCTCCCCCTAGTCGCGGCAGTCGATTGATGTCGTCGAGCGCTTGATCAACTATGGCCTCCGGTCGGCCGTAGCACTGTTCAAGCGTGTCCATAATTCGATCTATGTCGGTGGCGGATCCTAGTAGGGCTATGACTGTCTGTTTGGCTTCTCCTTTTAGGCAGTTTCGTAGGCGGATGATATTTTCCCACGCCGAGATCTTGTACAGAGCGGTCGATTCACGTACGGCCGCTTTGAAGGGTAACCACTCGCCGAAAGCTCCACTAAATGTTGGAAGTTCCAACGACTGACGCGACGGGGCTCTATTGCGCGCTAGTCCTTCTAGTGCTTCAGCTAGGCGATCTATACCGCGATCTCTTGACCTATGTGGCGTGGGCGTTCTTCCTCTCACTGGTGATGACCTCCTCTCTTCAAATAACACGCGTGTAGGTACTCGCTCTGTCTCTGTCTGACATCGGGCAGGCGAGTATCGTTCCCTCTCTTTCTCGCGCCTAGATGGTTCTATCTCTTTTGCACTCGTAACTCGTTCGTGAGTACGCGGATGGTGCCGAACGGTAGCAGGAGTTTCTAAATCCGTGTCACGAAACTCCCCCCGTAATGTGCTGTCTTGTAACCAATTCTTGACGCGAGTGTTCGATTCGATCGGGTCCTCTCCGCACTCGCTTGCTTCTTCTTGAATCGCTGCCACGTCTGCCGCCAACCTCTTCTTGATAAGTCGCGCTTGAAGCTGGAGCTCTTCCCTACGTATGCTCGCTAATTGTTCTTCAGCTTCGAGCTCGGCGTTCCGTATGCGAGCCGCGGTGCTCGCAGTCGACCTATTCGAACGTACAGACGGTGCGCGGGGGACGTGACGCGATGTCTCAACCTGCGGTGTTGAGACGGGCGGTAAACGCGCGGGTAGCGGATCGGTGTGCGCGGAAGGGGACGCGGGATAATCTTCGTAAACCCGCAGGGGTCGGTCTTCCGCGGTAGTCAATGCGTCCGGCGCGGTCGCGGCGGCGGCCGCGGCGGCAGCTTGACTGCGTGTGGTGGTCATCCTAAACTAAATTACAAACTTAAAAAACTATGCCCTAAACTTACCTACAAGCCCTAAACTTAACCTAAGTCCTATACCTAAATGCCCTAATCCTACCTACCTATTCCTACCTCCCTATCCGTCCCTATCAGACCGAGCGGAGGGACCGGGGTTAGCCGGGATACGCTCCGAACTCGGGATGGAATGTGAGGAAGGGTGAGGGGGGACCTGCCCAGTAGAGGGGAGTATACAGAAACGAGGTGCTCGGCAAGAGGGGGGAACGCCCTCCCGCGTCAGCAGTGCCTACAGTCCGGCCCTCGCTCCGTACGAACACCCTTGCTGGCGCAGTAACACTATTCGGTGTCTTCGTTCCACCGGTGGCGCCGTGTCAAAGCAACCACACCACTCCTTAGAGCGTTAACCCGCCTCCTTCGCCGTTTAACACCGCTAGGTGGCTAGGGAGCGCGGGCCGCGAAAGATTCGCGTAGATTCTTCCTCAGAAGACAAGACGACGCGGCGCACCTCTCAGCGACGCGACGTCACGGCGCGACGCACCTCTCGGCGACGCGATGTTGCGACGTGACGCACCTCCCGGCGACACGACGTTACGACGTGACGCACCTCTCGGCGACACGACGTTGTGCTTCGGGTTGTCCACAGCTATCCCGGCGCACCGTTGGGTGATCTTGCTGTGCCTCTTGTGGCCTCTTCACCCTTAGGCGCCGGTCGACGTCCCGAAGCGCAGCAAATGAGCCGTAACACAACGTACGGCTCCCCGATGACTTGGATTGTTGGCGATGAAGGCGCGCTATCGCCCAGTTGACAGCGCGCAGGTGTAGGGGGGGGGCTGTCGCCTCGTTGACAGCGCCCCTGAATGTTAAGAGTCTTGAGAAAGACTATTGTTGTTGTTGTTGTTGTTGTTGGAGAGCGCTGTCGCCTCGTTGACAGCGCTTCACGATGTCCAGAAATCCGGCTCGAAGGACCAAACTGTAGGGGTTGGTCTCCGAACCTCGGGGGATACGGCGCACGAAGACCAACGGTGTTTAAAATGATGGATTCTGGATCTTCAATTAAACTTCCCTTTTCCTGATGTAAATGTATATTTCTTCACAACAACAATAGCTTCTTATCTTCTAAGTCTTCTTAAATAATTATCTTCATATGACAATTCTTCAACGATAAAATATATTATCGCCAACAAAGCAGAGGTGCCCATACACCGGGAAATGCCACCTTAGGCACTCCCTACCCTTACCGGATAGAGAGCACCTATTTTTCACGCAAAATCACCGCGTCATTTTCACTATGACGCGGTGACATTTCCCGGTATTCCTCGCAACCTCTACCCTGCTGCGTTCTACAATTTATGGTGGATGGTAGCCTACTACCTCCCCTTTCTAATGGTATATCAATCAAACATATCGGTTTACAATCTTAAAAGATATTACCGTTTTACATAGTTTTTTACAGCAAAAAACAGGGGCGCGAGAGCGCGCACTATTGCCCTCTCTTTCTGGCATTATTGCTATCCCTTACTAACTTTAAAATCTATTGCTGTCTCGGGTAACATATTACTTTCTCTTTCCTTTAGGTTCCCTCAAGCTAATAGAACTAAGTACGAATAATGACACATTTAATACAACACAAACAAGGTAAAATAAGCTGATAACACGAACAATAATTTACACATGAAAATACACAAACATCTATAATACAAACATATAGACACACCACACCCCGGCTCACTATCCGCAACAATGTCTATGTGCATTTTTGTAATTGTTACTAATATACGTATATCATTATTTTTTTCTTTATCAACAATATCTCGACCACAGACCAGAAGAACACTAAATCTAGATGATCTAGTATTAGGAGAAGGAAGATGGAGGACCGCGTTGAGTGGCGTGCCATGAAGGAGGTGGACGAACGTAGACTGATGATGAATGATGATGACAATGTTCCCAGCGTCGAATTCAGCAACCCCCCCCCCCCTTTTTTTGTCCTATTCTACTTCCCCCGTGTGTGGTGGCGGGGACATTGGCGTTCGGTACACAGTTTCCTTTATTCACCTTGCGTGTTGTTCACGCATTTTACTTTCATTCATCTTCTTTCATTTTGTGTGCTTTTCCTCCCAATCACAACTTTCATAATCTTCTCCAGCAACCCCCTTACCAGACGTATTTCGTAACTTAAAAACTCTTTTGAATCTCGGATTGGTAATTAAGCGCGCAATCTGAAGAGTATTAAACACGGAAGGCAATTATTAACGAGTAAACTTGTAAAACAAAACAAATAAGCAAACTCCGGAACTTAGATATCTTTTACAAGGAAAAGTTTTATTTTTTCTTTGGATTTTGAATTAAAAACCTATAGATACCTTATCCCTATAACTATACAAAAGGTAAACATATAAAAAGCTATCTTCATTTTAAAATTAAGGACAGGTTTTGAGTTGTAAACTGTACAAACCCAAACAAAAAAAAACATTTTTATTCATAATATGTTCTACAATGGAGCACGTTTGCAAGTCGATTTAACAATTATTTAATTCTACTTTAAGGCTCACTTTTAAACCTAATTACACCTATATAATAATGCCATAACAACAAATAGGGACAAATAAAAATATTGGTACTATAGAGCACAAACTTATTAGTCATTTCATTATAGAGTTCCTATGTCCACCTTCCAGCTCAATCATCAGAGCCATATCATCATAAAAATAAATTATTTTGCACAGAATCGGAAGCCTGTATGTAAATATAACTTGTGAGATTTGATAACAAACAGACAAGTGAAAGTAAATAAAAACATTTTGGTTCAGGGAATACTTTAAAGTGGAAGGAGTCTTCTCAATGTCTTCACAATTATTTTGAACTGTAAATTAACTGTTCGACTTTTTATCCAAAGAGTGCCACTGGCTACTACGTTACAATATTTATTAATTTAAAATACAGGTTGCAATAAAACTAAAACTTATTCTCCGCGCCGACATACATTAAGAGCGTATATAATATGTATATAGTAGGTGACGCTCTCTTGCTTGCACCATTTGATTTGGATATTGAAATATTAAAAAATGGCATGGGGAGCAATATTAAAAAAAAACAATAAATCTCAAACTGAAAACACTTTTCAAATGTGTGCAATAATTTTATGCAGGGATGATCTTGAGGAATTTTCTTTAAATTAATTCTATGAATTTATATTTCAAAATTTGTCAAATAGTGCGAGCGAGAGAGCGTCACTCGATATATACGCTCTCAATATTTTCCTGTAATATTTTGCATGCTCATCTCAAAAAGGTCACCGTCATAATTTCAACGGACAATTCAAAGTACCTACATCATGAATATCTAAGGGGCTTCGATTATTAACATCGAGAGCAATCGGAATCGTTATTTCCGAATGTAAATTTTTTATTAGCCATAAATTTTACGGACAATGAAAGACTATGGGCCTTAATCGTCCAATTAAATTGGGCACTTTGCCAAATTTCTTCACAACTGAGCAGTTAATTAAAAGTTTGGAAGAAATAAGACGGGAATAATCTAAATGACCAATTAGCTCTATTCGAGCTTAAAAATTTTGATATAGATCTAATTAAGAGACGAAAAGTTTTGTATTTTGAAGACGGGGCTGTAGCGTTAAGGCATTTTGATAGATTGATAGATAACACTTTATTGAAACAAAAAATATACAAAAATAAACTCACAATATTTTGTAACACATCTATCTGTTACAATTGGCGGTCTTATTGCTAAAAGCCATCAGACAAACAACTGCAGACTGATCAATTACTATTAATTGGCGCAGCTTGACATAATTTTCGACCTGTTCAATGAAGCATATTTCATTATGATATGTAAAACAGCAAGTTGCCGAAAATAGCCAATGCTAGAGTTGCTAGTTGTTGCGTCCGTAAAGCTCCTAAAAGGGCATGTAAAATGTTCAGTCACCTAACATGGTCAATAATGATGCTGATGCTTATTATCATCTGGTATTTTCTCGTCACCAGTTTTTCTCATTGCCATAAAAAGTTTACATCAACCCTAAAAAGCTAGTATAAATCTCTCCCTAGTTTCGCTAAACATGCGTGGGTAAGATTTCCAATTCTCTTTGTATCCCTTGTCTACGAATATCAATGAAATATTCAGATAGTGACAAGCGCTCGTAGGACAGGGATCCGATAATCCTAACTTTCGATCAAACTTGTTGGGATCGGCGTGAGAAGGTTTTGACAGCCGATGTAGGGATAAGAACAGAATATTAAACAAAAGTAGACTTCAAATATAGCACAGTAGTACTCTGGTATTATTTTTTTGTTGAGGTTGTCTCGACCAAGGATTCACAGTGAATAAGACAATCTGAACAAAAAAAAACGTGATTACAGCTTTGTCGTATTTGTAAAGGATAACACTCCCTAGTTTCAATAATCGTAAAGCAGAGACTTCGTTCACTGTTGGGTTAAACCAAAACTAAGAGTCAACGAATTTATGTTAGGGTCCGGGGCCGAGGAAGAGTGCTTCGACGTACCCACAGCTCCGGCATTATGGCAGAAAACCAGGTTTTTAGTGGGTATCCTCACCGCACCCATCTTCTGCGAGGGACTCCCACATACTGCCCTACGCCCCCCAGCGCAGGGTAACGATGCATTTTCCGGGGTAAAAAAATAGGGACGTTAAGTCGTCTACGAATCTCTTCGTTTTTTTAGTGTGTACCCTAAATATTGGCGATTCGTTCGCTTGCACGACATGAAATATTTTGAAATATAAATATTATGTAAAGTTTTCTTATTCAAAACTGTTTTTAAAACTTTAGTATTTTTTAAGTATTGCTTATTTGGTTCTTAAATATTTCTTGATAAACAAACTTAATTTTTTGGACACACCCGTATTGCCTTCACTTTTGTTTAAGCGCGGTATCTATATCACAAGTGTATTGTTCCGACATCAGATGCGGGTACGAGATAGGCTGTTTACTAAAGTTGGTTACATTAAAGATTGTAATAACGTGTCGCGCTCAGGCTTAGAGAGATTGATGTTGATAGATGGGACTTTATTGAAACACGATATAAAAAAATATTAAAAAAAATTAAGAGAAGCTACTCAAGAGTAGTTTTCCTTTGCAGGAGGTCGTCTGGGTACCCCAATAGTGCCAGTTATTCTAGCGCGTGAGCAGTGATGTGCAAACATTACTGTGTTTTGTTAGGAGGGCATTGTAGCTCGTGAAATTACTGGGCTGAAGAGTCTTATGACTCTTGAGTAAAAAACTGTTGGTGCTGTGCGCCCTGAATTTAATATCATAGTGAAAACCTGATTGGCATTGTACTGATTATAAGCAGTATTGTCTTATACCAACAGGAGAGTATCTTGCTAGTCTTCTTACTTTTTTGTAATAAAGCCGGCTGTATACTCGCGCCGCAAACGGCCACGAAAGACCGCAAAAACTGCGAATCACGAGTGTGAGTGTTATTCACAGTGTGAATTCACGGCGCAAAGTCACGCGCAAGTATAGAGCTAGACTAAAAATATACTGGGAAGGAGTATACTTAGGATGAGTTCTAGGATAAAAAATTTACTAAAATCTTTTACTTTTGTTTCAGAAATGTAACTAGCCCACAATGGGGACCCTACACATAGCGTGGTACAGCCACCGTCAGCGGATGAGCTTCCTCCTAAAAGCTGACACCAACACCTGAAGATGAGCACACGGCCTTAAGATGGAGTTCGTCTCTGCTTCACCTACTAATGTGAGTAAAAAAGAAATCTTGCTAATATTATAAACGTGAAAGTTTGTAAGAATGGATGTCTGGATGTTTGTTACTCTTTCACGCCTAAACGGATGGACCGATTGAGATTATATTTGATATAGAGATAGCTCAGACCCTGGAATAACACATAGGCGGGTAAAATCGCTGGGCGCAGCTTGTATATAATAAAATTTAATGCAAGTGGCGTTATATTTTATTAAGTCCAGGCTTTTACAGAATTTCTAACTCCTTCTGCCACTGCCGAAACACCACAAGCTAATGGAAAACAGCCCATAATTATAGTTATTGTTACGGAGCCGGGATTAGAACTCGGTGATACAGAATCACATCTGCACATAACTCCTTGGTCACCACCCTTTCAACTGTCACATTTATTTTTAAAAGGAACTAAACTTATTTCAAGTTGACAAGGTACAAAAACAGAATATGTTTTTTTTTACGGAAAGAAGTAAGAATACGAGCAAGACGCTCTCCTGATGGCAAGAGATAAAGCTGTCTGTAATCAGTAAAGTGCCTCCTAGGATTTCGCAACGATGTAAAATTCTAGGGGCATAGCACCAACGCTTCCTAATCAAGAGTCATAAATAAGATGTTATGACTCTTCAGCCCAGTAATTTAACTAGCTACAGTGCCCTCCTACCGAAGCACAGTAATGTCTTCACATCATTGCTCAGGCGGTAAAATAACTGGCACTGTTGGGTACCCATCTAGTCGACCTCCTGCAAAGTACTCTAGTATCGTAACTCCAAATCAATAGTGATTAAAAACTTTACTAGTTAAACAAATACTCTTCGTGACTCAATTACCAAATGAGCAAATTTAGCCCAAATGTTTTAATTACTATGTTCTAGAACGATTGACACTGAATGCCCCGCAGACTTTCAATTAACCAACGAACTGTGGATCAGTGTCCAATTAATGGGAAATTCGGAATTATGTGTGTCTTTGCTATCGAGAGCAGGTTAAGAGGTTAATAGTTTACGAATTAAGATGTGTTACCGGATCTAGCAGATTTTGAAGAGACCACACAGAAAAGAGAAAATATTGATAATTTTTTTTATGTGATTAAGTAGAAGACGAGCAATACGCTCTCCTGATGTTAAGAGATAACGCTGCCCATTATAATTAGTACAGTGCTACTTAGGATTTCACAATGTTTGAAATTCTAGGAGCACTTCACCAACGCTTCTTACTCAAGAGTCATAAGATATAATGACTCTTTAGCCCAGTAATTTCACTAGCTACAGTGCCCTCCTACCGAAGCACAATAATGTTTGCACATCACTGCTCAGGCGGTAGAATAACTGGCACTGTTGAGGTACCCACCTAGACGACCTTTTGCAAAGGAAGTCTACCCCCGGTAAAACGTACTCTTGACGTAAGATAAGAGATGATTATTGTGATGATTGAAAGTGAGTAGGGCAAGCAAGAAAGTCTCACTTGTAAACCTTATAAAATACGGCCTTCACCTCTCGCCCTATAATGGAGTTATTCAGTATCTACCTCGAGCGGTTTATTCTGAGTTACCCCATGTTTACTCGCATGAAACAAATCGTTCATGTGTACTCACACTCACACTTATCGATCTGCGGTCTGAGCACTCCGTGTAAACAACCCTTAAATTTATTTACGTAGTTAAGAGTTATTTTATTAGATAAATACTTACTGACTGATATAATTTATTTAGAAATTGCAGAGAAAATATGTAACTTTTATTGACTCATTTCTGATAAATATTTGGTTTTATTGCTGAAAAAGGGCATGACCGCAGTTTTTATATTTTCAAGAGGTTCAATTTAAAACATGTCGAAATGTAAATGATATATTTTTGTGACCAAAGGTCTCTTGCTTATTGAAAGCGGGCTTGAAGTAGCTTTATTTTTTTTTTCTTAATTTCAATTTTGTCCGATTTAATTTTATTAAGCCAACTAACTAGCTTCTTAGGCTTTTGCCTAAATTCTTAAGAAGAGGGCACATCCTTATGAAACGAATTTTACGAATTAAAAAATAGAAACGGGAATTAGATTATAAAATAGCTTACGCTCAAGACATTTCTTCCAAGAGATCCTTTCTTAGCGATTATACACATAAGTACGTCACAGTACCTACCTACGTCTGTGCCTAATTTCAACATAATCCGGTCGGTAGTTTTAACTCACTGATTTATCAATAAATTATTTAAATCAGTCAATAGCTTATTTTTATAAAACAGATGTGCCTACCATTAAAAAATATTTCATTGGTAAGACTCGTACCTGTATCTCTTTCATAAATACATTACCATAAAATCCCAAAAAATAAAATATTATTTCCTCCAACAGATATTTATGCAGCACACATTCATATTAAAATGAAATGAAATTTCGTGATTCTGAGTGCCCATTTGAGGGGCAAATGCCTTTTATAGGAAAATTCGGGGCCGATATTCGCATTGAGCCTACAATCGTTCTCCCGAACATCGCTTTGCGAATAATAAAGCATCAGAAATAGGTCACCTTTCGTATTCTACAGCTGGTCGGGCCATTCCTTCGCGTCACGATACGATGGGCAAAAAATAAGAGTCGTAGAAATATTATATTTTAAAGAAAGAAAGAAAAATTATTTAATTAAGCAAAGAACACACAGGCACATAGAGAAAATAAAAATTAAAACAAGAAAAGAGCAAAAACATATTATAACAAGTGAATTAAATTAAAAATTTAATTAAAAAACCCCCAACGCAATACGTAATTCACCATTTTTTTGATGGCGGCCATCTTTGATTTTAATTTTTATATAGTGGGCTGTATTTTACTCGTTAAGCCCTTTCATTTGATACCCATATTGAGGGGGTCGTGGAAGAAAACAGACACACACAGACAGACAGACAGACAGACAGACAGACAGACACGTCAAACTTATAACACCCCGTCGTTTTTGCGTCGGGGGTTAAAAAGAATAGTAGAAAACAAAGGTTTGAAACTTATATTATGATAGTAATTGTACCTAATTAATTAACTCACTAATTGAATTATTATAGGTACTACAACTACTACTACTTTAACAAATTTTAGTATCAAACAAAAGCTGGAAGCTCACCTGATGATAAGATAAGAAACTCTTTTTTGATACCACATAATACAGAGGTAAAGTAAAATTTTATTTTACAAAAAGTAAAATTAAAGGTATACAAATTGGCAGACTTATCGCTCAAACTGATCTCTAAATGATTAATAGTAAACGATAACACACAAAACAACCGAAATAGGATCAACCGGATAGGCTTACGTAAAGGCGTTTTAAGCTGGAAAGTTCAGAAATAAAAATCGTTGAGTAATATAATTTATGAATTTAAAGTTTCCAGCGAGAAGGTAATTTAGATAAATGAAAAAAAATTAACAGGAACTCAACTGGTTTGGTGAAACTTGCTCAAGGGCCTAAATTAGACATAATAATGTAAGCGAATAAAAAAGAGTGGCGTAATTCCAGCGAATAAATATTCGAACTACGAGGAAACAAAACATACACTTTTGAAATTGAATACATTTGTTTGAAGACCTTAAAGATTGTCCTATATAACACAAATAATTACAGCTGAATTTAAACCCCCCCCCCCCCCCCCTTAAAGTTTAAAATCATAGGTAACATGATATATAAATGCAAGGGCGGATCCAGGATTTGGTTCTGGGGGGGCCAAGGTGCAGACAGCCAAAAATATTATAATTTTTACCACGAAAAATGTGTGTTTAGCTCGCTCTGAACAGTTAGAAAGTTCAAATATCCTTAATAATAAGTGCGCTAGCAGCTCGTTCCGAGCGCCGAGAAAAAAATTATAATTTTGACCAGAAATATGTGCAATATTCGTAATCCTACAATGCTTCTGGGGGGGCCCTTGGCCCCCTGCCCCCCCCTAAATCCGCCTATGTATAAATGGAACTGCCCTTGAAAAAAAACGCTCTTTCTAGTATCCAGGACTCTTCTCTTTACGCACAAAGGTCAAGCCATTTCAACACGTCATAGCAAGGACAAATATTGTGGCTTAACGTTCATAACTAACTGTCACACGCGAGTTTGTTTACATTATGCATAGTTTAGTGGAAGCACGCTACTATCCTAGATATAAGGATTTAAACCACTTTTAATTTGCAGGTTGTTCATAGATGTAAAGAACCGGTTTTTATACAACGAAGTAAGAAGACGAGCAAGACGCTCTTCTGATGGTAAGAGATAACGCTGCCCATCATAAGTACAGTGCTACCCAAAGGTAAAATTCTGAGTGCACTGCGCCAACGCTTCTTACTTGAGAGTCATCAGATGTTGACTCTTCAGCCCAGTAATTTCACTACAGTAATCCCACAGTACAGTACAGTAGTTACTTTCAGTAATTTTACTTGATAAACCCAATTATAAGGTGGTTTATCCCTACATACAATTACTCTGAGCCTATTTACATGATTAGAGGGCCTCCCAATGCGAGATCCTGTCTGGATTAGGTACCAATTTTCTGCCACGATTCGTTTTTTGATTCCGCGCCGCAATCAACAATTATTTTGAAATTGCTTTTGATAACAATCTCGCCTGATTTTAAGCGATGATGCGGATGACGATGGTAGCAGACAAAACCTAGAAGGCGGGATAAATCCCTGATTGGCCTTTCTGATCATAATGCCGGAACACAGTCATACTAACCACTTACGTTTATACACTGAGTGATTCGTGAGTATTTAGATTCATCTTTGTAAATAAACGGCATAAACTCACTTGTATTTACTTAGGCTTCGTGCCGACCGTTTCGATCCTGTACGAGGATCTTCTTCAGGGAATAGCGTAGTGGCTTCCATTTTTGTCCATTTGGTGGTAACCAGTATAAAGTACTCGTAATTTAACATTAGCTACATATACCTTTTGTAATTCATATTAAATAGCGTAAATATGTCTTAGGTGGCGCCACAGTTGAATGACAGCGGAGGCTTGAATGACACATACGAGGAAGCTGAGGACCCGGACGCCGTCACCCTCCTGTCCATTTTACTTGTCGGTAAGTACTCGCATTATAAGCATACTTCAAACTTTGCATTTTACGTGACGAAAAAAAAACGACGTTTTTTTTTATGAATGACTACGCATACCACGCATAACTTTTATAGGGCAGTCCGATTTTGAAATTTGAAAAAAAAAAAATATTAAATAAATTTGGAAATAATAACAACCCTACGCCCGGCGCCGTGAAAGCGTATTTATTAATTTTAGTAATGGAGAATACTCGCTATAGTTTAAAAAACCGTACATTTGAATTGTTTAAGACATAATAGGTATACATATATAAAATAATTTTATTAAAATATTTATTTTATATAAATCGGTCAAGCCATTACAAAGTTTGATAGCAAAATGTGCCACACCATTTTTAAATAGCTTTTGAGACCACAAAACAACCAAGGAAGAAAAAGCCTGTATAAATTTAATCAAACACCCTTGAGAATCACCTGTCTATACCAAGTAGCGAAAGATATACGCCTGTTGAGTGCCTACCACCTAACTTCAAATAACTCCCAAGAGGCTTTTCATGTTTTATTGCTCTGGAAAAGTGAAAATGATTATTTGGTAGTATCGATATTTAGAAACTAAAAGATATTATAATATTACTTCTAGATTTAGAAAAAGTAATCGAATATGGCTTAAGTTTGAACCGTGAACAGGTTGTTTTAAAACACTTAATTTCAAACTAGCTTATAGGCGTGACTCGTGGCAAACCTATCTATGTCCCAAATTTCAGCATTCAGCGGTTTGGGCTGTGTGTGTTGATATATCAGTCATTAACTCTTTCTTTTTATATACTAAAACAAGCTTATGCTCGTGGCAAAATGACTTCTTAGAGCAGGCTTACGTCATATGAACCGATCTGAGTACCAAATTTTAAGTAACCCGTTCAGCGGATAGGGTTGTGCGTCGATACATCTAGTTACGCTTTCTTTTTATATATTTAGATAATAATGTAATCCATATAGTTTTGCGAGGAGCGTAGGACGTGCACCCACAAGGTGGACAGACAACCATATAAAGGTCGCCGGAAGACACTGGATGCAGGTCGCTTCGAACCGGTATATATGGAAGTCCAAATGGGAGGCCTATGTTCAGCAGTGGAGGTCCTACGGCTGAGATGATGATATTAATGATGATGATATCGTTTTGCTGCACCATCCTCTTGTCTTCTTGCAGAATCTAAATGATGTATTATAAAACACTTTATTTCAAAAGAATCCTTTGTTCCAGGCATATTCCTATCCCTGCTGATATTCCTAAGCGTCGCGGGCAACATCCTGGTTTGCATCGCCATCTACACCGACCGCGGGTTGAGGAGGATCGGCAACTTGTTCCTCGCTTCATTGGCTATAGCTGACATGCTGGTTGCTGCTGCTGTCATGACTTTTGCTGGAGTCAATGATTTATTAGGGTGAGTATTTTACATACATGCATACTCGTACATACAATCACGCCTGGTTCCCGTTGGGGTAGACAGATACTATTTCCCTCCACTTGGTACGATTCTGACACACCTCTTTTGCTTCAACTTTCAACACATTCTTCATTCGACCTCATATAGGTCACCAGAAGACGCTTCCGACCGGTAAATAATATTATATGGAAGTCCAAAGGGGAGGCCTATGTTCAGCAGTGGACGTCTTATGGCTGAGATGATGATGATGAGTGCCTAAGTTGACGAACACAATAGGCATGTTATGCATGTTTATACTACTGTTACTCATGTTTATCGAAATAAACGTCTTTGACTCTTTGAAGCAGAAATTTTAGATTTCTTCCAAACCGTTGTAAAACTGTGGATCACAGTGGTTCCTATAAGTTATTTATTTTGACGACCTGGTTATGCAATTTATAAGTCAGCCACACAACCTATAATTGTGATTTGCCTCTAAAAGTGTACGAATGCTGTATCCCAATTTTAGGCTTTCATACAACGAATTAGGGAAATAACTTTCATAGCATTAATTTGGTTAATTATTTTTTTTTTTGTATAGGAAAAACTGAATGATTTCTTTCAATAATCCACCCCATTGTCTACAGATACTGGGTATTCGGCGAGCAATTCTGCGACACATGGGTAGCGTGTGACGTCATGTGCTCCACCGCTTCCATCCTCAACCTGTGTGCTATATCTCTCGATAGGTACATACACATCAAGGATCCGCTGAGGTGAGATAACGTTTCATCTAAAAATAACTGAGACAACGAAAAAGATAGGGTTTTTTTTTTGACGCCGAGAAAAAACGCTTTATTCTTACCCTCCCATCGGGGTATGGGTAAGCGTTATACGAGTATATATTATGTGGCAATACCCACACCTGAAAATACCCACTAAAAACACTCACCGGCACTCCCGCATCGTCTTTATGACGGAGCACTAGGAATCGACAAAGCTTTAGAATCCAGTCCAGAGATAGCCATAGTAGATCAACAAATTAACATTCCAAACCGAGATCAAGATTTATCAAATATCTAAATTCTGAGGACTTAGAACTTTTCCAGGCAATTCATATAGAGATAACGTTTCATCTAAGAATAACTGGGACCTGGTTACATTTCTCGTCTCAGAGTTATACAGGATTATTTTTAAAACACCTACAACCTAGCAGGATCAGGCAGCTAACATCATAAACAACAACTTGTAATGTGTCTTTTTTATTTAGTCTACGCTGTCTGGGCTGGGATGGTGACTGGGCAAAGACATCCCTCAAGTCCCACCACGTGACTCTGAGCGTCCCGACCTCATTAAGATGGAATATTAAAGTAATATTAATTTTTGTATTAAATTAAAATGTAACAAATTATCAAAAGTCACATATCACATGTTGTTGTTTGTGATGTTAGCTGCCTGGTCCTTTGAGGTTGCAAGTGTTTTTAAAAGAACCCTGTATTAGTGACTTACTAAAATCACATGAACTGTGGCAACATTAGTTTTACATCCGTACTTTTAGCAGTTGTGTCAAACCATTTTGGTATTACCACTGTACTTTTAGCATAGACATTGCGTAGACTTGTCTTGCTGTCAAGTCAAACTGATCTTGAGCATCCCATACATTGTACTTTTGTACGTTTACATGCGATAGCCTGCTTACTGCTGCTAAATTCCAAATGGCCACACATCTAAGAAACTTGGCTTATGTTTGTAATGACCAGCTGTACTTCGGGAAATATTCTCTTGAATATTTTAGCTCTGTAACGGATGGATCTATTTTGATGATTTAAAAAGCTTTCTTATTGTGGCACAATAAGAAATATTACTATACGCACTGGCAGATCCAGGATTTGGTTCTGGGGGGGGCTAAGGTGCTGACGGGCAAAATTATTTTAATTTTTACTACCAAAAGTGTGTGTTTAGCTCGCTCTGAACAGTTAGAAAGTTTAAATATCCTTAATATAATAAGTGAGAATAAAATTATAATCTTGACCATGAAATATGTGCAAAATTCGTATCTCTACAATGCTTCTGGGGGGGCCTGGAAGATCTGTTTAGGCTTGCCCTGGACAAGGAGAAATTTCAGAAGATAACTTCCGACCTTATATAGTAGAGAGGCACTAAAAGAAGAAGAAGTACTTATATTCGGAATATTAAGAACTTGTGTATTTTTTATTATCTTTCAACTAAATAAATGCTGAAGTTTTTCTGGTTGGATGTATGTTTGGTGGATGGATATCTTTATCACGCGGCCTTCTACGCCCATGCGGGTATGCGTAAAAGCATTCCCCCACGGCCCACGTAAAAAAGGAGTATTTTGTTTTACAATAACCACTATAGGTATACATCCGCCCGTTATCGATCCGTCATTTGACGAATTCGGAGCAGAAAGAAAAATCTGCAATTTTTTACAGCCACAGTCCACAGCCATAAATACAAATGTTGAAATATGTCCTGTAAAGGCAGGTTCCGTTGCGCCGACAGCTGCGTGCATGGAGATACGTGTCACCCATTATTCTTTCGTACAATAACACTTTGTCATCAGTTTCAAGCCAAATATAACAAACATAGGTTAATAAATTAGGTGTTTTAAAAACAACTGACGGTTTAAACCACAAAGAAATTCCCGTGAATAATGGCAATGGTAATTCAAGTTCGGAAATTCACGGGTTCAATATTAATATTCTCAACACTCAACTAATTACGATCGAACGTCGTGTTTTTTTTCATTCTGGCAACCAGTTGCTTCATTATTATAATACTAAACTAAATGCAATACATATATGCTCTACATCAAACATGCCTTAAATTGGAAAGGTTCCCCAGTCAAAGTTCGGCTGTTGACATACATATATGAAATAGTGTATAAAATAGTTGCCAGTCCCAGATTCTGCAATAGTTGTTAAAAATGTCACCTATCTGCGAAATTACTGGGTATTACAAAATTCCACAGTGGTCGTCGATTCAGCATGACAGATGGGATCCCGACGAAACTTCAAGAGTAGAACTGTCATCCCATACATTGTACATTTGTGAATGTATGGGATGACAAGTGAGTTGACAGCAAGACAAGTCTACGCAGCATCTGTGCTTGAGGGGCTGGAAGGAGGCTTCTAAAAATTGCAGACACAGGCCATCCAGTTTCTAAACACTGGATGGCACTGTGTCTGATATAAAACATAAAATAATAATAATTATTAATATGTGCAACCATGATGATTACCATCCGCACCTGATCTGCTCATCTTTACATTGTCATAAAAATGTCTGCAAGGCGCCTAAACACTGGCAACAAACTTTTTATTAACACAGACAGTAATCATAACGATTCATAAAGTATGACAATAATTGCGATCATAAATGGAGGGTAGAAATAAAATTATACGAGTGTAACATATTGTCCAATTTATTGTTAATATCATTTATTTATTGGCCGATTTATGGGCGGGCCTTGACCCTTTAACGTCGACCTTTGCTGATTTGGACATTTAGAAATGTTTCAGATTTTATTGGTAGGTTAATTCTGTTCTGGTACCTAAGAGGGGTTTTGCACCACATTCGGAGTGAATCGTGGCAGAAATGTTTCATGTTACATACCTAATTTTAGCGTGTTGCTCCACAAAAAGTAACTGCGGTGTGGATGCACTTTTTGTGCACACATTAAAGGTAACTAAGAACTCCCTAAAAATACCTGGCCAGCCAGTCCAAGACAGAGAATAGATAATGAAGCGGGAAGCGAGGCACGTCGTAGTTGACAGGCCTTTTAACGCTCGCCTCCCTTGTTTAACGTGTATTTTAAAACGCGCCCATCGGGGTGTGAAGTTCGTTGCTTCATTAGGGACTTGTCAATTTTCAATTTTATAAAAAAAACAAAATTGAAATTTAACAAGTCCTTAATAGGGATGTTGACTAATTTTTGGAATTGCTTTTATAATATGATAGATAGACCCATTTCATACACGAATATCATATTTTTATGCAAAAATATATGATATTTCAATTTAAAAATACGTAAATAAAAATGATTTTTTGAATTCCGGCTAAAACGTTCTGAACTGTCATCTGACAGCGCGTGACGTCACACCACTGGCTGGACTTACGTTTCCTAAGCAATGTTCCTGATTTCGACACATTTTAATTATTCATAACTTAAAAACCACGGAACCGATTTTGATGCAACTTATACTGTGCCCTTGGTTGGTCCATACTTAAACCAAAAATAAACTCAATAACTAAAATGTCTCTCTGAAAATATAAGATCCATTTGGTTATTGACTTTTTTTGCTTAAATTCGGACCAACTTAGGGCACAGTATAAGTTGCATCAAAATCGGTTCAGTGGTTTTTAAGTTATGAATAATTAAAATGTGTCGAAATCAGGAACATTTCATAGGAAGCGTAAGTCAGCGGTGCGGTGCGTGCCAGTGGTGTGACGTCACGCGCTCTGATTGGCGTTCGCATTCGCGTAACAAGAAGTAAAAATTATTGAAATTAAAATTGATTTTATTCAATTTTGGCTTGTAAATAGATCCTTAAAATGTGATTATAGGTTTTTAAATACTGTCTTTTATGTGAAAAACATAAGTTTATATGAATTCGTAACGTGTGTCAACATCTCTATTCGCGGTTAATTTTTTTTTGTTGACGCTGAGAAAAAACGCATTACGCGTACCGCGTTGTGATGGAGTCCTGGGAAATCAGCATAGCCTTAACGTCCAGTCGTCCATCGAGAGGTTTACAAAGGCATGAACTGAGGGTCCCAGCTGCTTCCTACATAATATTACGAGTATAATGTATAAAATGTAGAAGGTAGTTGCTAGGAATTAATAGTTCGCACGCGAGTTAAGATTGCGTGGTGCTTATGGGTAGGCACAATGTATCTCAACTTATGAACGAATGAATTCGCTCTCTCAAGACAAGCTTTTAAGACAGTATAATCAGCGCTCTTATCATTCAAATGTCTAACCAAAACCTTCCTTCCAGATACGGGCGCTGGGTGACACGTCGCGTGGCCATCATCACGATCGCCATGATCTGGCTCCTCGCCGGCCTTGTCAGCTTCCTGCCCATATCTCTTGGTCTCCACCGGCCTGATGAAGAAGCCCTCGCCACCCAGAGACCGCCTCGGTACCCCACCTGTGCCCTGGTGCTGACCCCAACGTATGCTGTCGTATCGAGCTGTATATCGTTCTACCTACCTTGTATTGTCATGATTAGTATATACTGCAGGTGAGTAATGACACTAACAAACAAGAGATATCACACACAAAAGAGACAACACAAACAAAAAATATACAACACAAACAAAAAAGGTACAACACAACCAAACACCACATATAAACAAGTCAGAACACAATCAAACAACATACAATACAGCCACCTATAGACCGCCTCTGTACCCCACGTGTGCTCTGGTGCTGACCCCGACGTATGCTGTCGTCTCGAGCGATGATACAAAGAAGAGACAACGCAAACAAAAAGATACAACATAACCTAACAACACTTATAAACAAGAGACAACACAAATATACAACAGACTACACAAATTGACATCTAAAAAATAAAAGACAACTCAAATAAACAATAGAACAAACAACAGATATACAAATTATAATCAACAGCACATACAAACTACAGACGACACAAACCAATATCACAAATTATAATAAAACTAGTAATGACGGAGGCTGTTTTTGAATCCAGTTTCTATATTCCTACTCAGGTACAGATTTCAATAAGTCTCATCCATAATAATCTTTATAATATTAAAAGCTCAATGGGGCCGCTGCGCGTTGGATTACAATAAAAATAATAATAAACGTTAAAAAAATAGAACGCTGCTTTAGTAAGCAAGGGCGTGGTGCACCTTTTTTTGAACTGAATGCAAGCAAAAAAAAAACCATCAGTATTTTCGGTGTAATTCGTAAAAATAATTCTTCAGAAATGTTGTTTAATATAATTTTTTGGAAAATGTGAGACACTGTAGTCTTAAAAATTAGAGTTAGCACAGTGACTTTTTAGCGGGATAAAACAGGCGTAGTCAGCTAAAGAGTATTTTAAAGTGGATTGCTCGGCCGATTGAACCCAATGTTTTAACTCCATTCTTTATAAGACCTATAAATAACTAAGTAAATATAAAAAAAATATGAATAGACTTCAAGTTAGCTGTTCTGAAGCGACAGCAAGACACGTGCTTTAATTCATAACTTGAAAACCATTTGACCGATTTCGATGAAATTTAAATAACATGACACCCGAAAAGTGATATCTTAAAAAATCTTGAAGGCGGCTTCAAGTAATCTTTTAAAAGTCCTTAAATTATGACAAAATCCACCATTTATAGTCTGACCTTTTCAAAAGATTGAACACAGTTACAAATCATAACTACAACAAAAGATTTTAAAGTGGATCGCTCGGCCGATTGACTCCAATCATTTCGTTAACTCCATTCTTTGTGATGACTGATATTAACTGGCACACAATAACTCTCCAATATTCGTGTTAACAAATTGGCTTTGAATAAATCGTGCTTCATTTTTTAAAGTCCGAATATTAAAATAGAGATGGCTAACTTTATGTTGATATGTGATCGAATAACGATTATGAGAGTTGCTTTTATCGACAAAATTAAACATAATAAAAGGTGAAATTGCTGGGCATAACAATATCTGCAACAAATATCCCAGAGTTCAATGCAGTGCTACACAGAATATAGGAAAACATTTCACGGTTAAAAAATAACTTCTTTCAGAAAATGAGTTTATAAATCCATCTTGCAAATATCCTCTACTTTCCTAAATTACATAACATTTTGTACAAACATTTCATCAAATATTTAACACCCGACCCAATAAAAACACGTAGTTCGCACTACAGGACAAAAAGGGTAATTTGCGTACAACCAAACAGCTTACTTGTTACAAATCCTTGTAGTGATCCATCAACGTCCGGCGGGACCGTTCCACCGATCCCTCGGTAATAGATCACTTTTAAATTAAGGAAAGAGTTATTTTAACGTATTTATTTCAATAAACAAATCTGTTTTTAAAGCTAGCCGCACACACTCATTAATATTGACGATATAGTACGATCTTTATGCAAAGAAGTAACACAAGCAAGACGCTCTCATGTTGGTAAGAAATAACGCTGCCCATAATTAGTAGGTACAGTGCTACCCAATATTTTACAAACCACGACAACGCTTCTTACTTCAGAGTCATAAGATGTTAAGACTCTTTGGCCCTGTAATTTCACTATCCACAGTGCCCTCCTACCGAAGCACAGTATTGTTTGCACATCACTGGTCAGGCGGTAGAATAACTGGCACTGTTGGGGTACCCACCTAGTCGACCTGCAAAGGAACTCTACCCCCGGTAAAACATTTTTAAACATTTCAAAATTAAAACGTGTTGCAAAATATTTCGTGATAAAATACCTCAAGAATAATTTCACTAATAAAGTAAGATGTATTCTAAATATATTCAAGCAATTTTATATTAAAATCTGCGAAACCTTTTCATTTATCATAGGATTAATTCTAAAGCTGCATAATATTTTACTTTTAATATTAAGAGATTAGGGTATTTTAATCCCCCTAATTTTATGAATGCAAAAACATGCATTATGCATTAAAAGAAGCTAGAAAATTTTGTGAAATGGTTATTTCTAAAATACATAAATAAATTATATACGAGTACATCGTCGCTTAACCAAGTCAAAGGCTAACCTATATTCAATAAAAAAAACCCTGGATAACATCACTGTACTGATAATATTATGGACAGCGTTATCTCTTACCATCAGGACAGCGTCTAGCTCGTCTGCTTACTTTTTCCTATAAAAAATAAATAAAAACGTAATTTTCATCGCAAGTAAAACCAAAGTATCCAGCTACGTCATAAAATCGTTAAAATTAAAACCCCCGCAGAAAATGTAAGCGATTTTTCGATGTTCGTGTTTGATGGGCGTAACGCATATTCAATTTGAGAAAAATGCGAGCGGAGATGCTCCGCGGGTTACGAAATAGAATCCAATTTGTCTGCCATTTTACCATTATTTTTTATGAGACATTGTGTGGTGAAATCAATAAATAATTGTGTGTTTTAAGCGCTTTGTAATCGTAAAATTTAAATTTCTTTCTAAATTCTTTATAGGGTTGGCCTTTGACCACGATCTTGCGTAATGCTATGTTGCGGCCATAGATATTAGCGGTAAACCTAGAAGGCGGGATAAATAAAGTTAGAATGAGCAGGATGTGTCTTTAGACAAATTAAGATAAAACCTTTCGTAAATTGTTAGTCGATGATATTTGGACATTACGCAACTTAAAAATTGGCCACACCTGTTCTGTTGAGTTATAATCCCAGTTTTTAGGCTTCCATATTAATTATTATCTATACTATTATATAAAGAGGTAATTTTTCATAACAAGCTACGAATAAGTAATTCGTAGATTACAAAGTGTATTTTAAAAAGTCATTTTCAAGTTTTTAAAGCATGATTTTAACACACAATTTGTCCACAGACTATACTGCTACGCACAGAAGCACGTCAAGTCGATCCGCGCGGTCACCCGGACGGTCCAGCTACCAGATAACCGGACCAAGTCTGTTCGCACTCGAGTACACACCCACGTCCACTCGTCGCCGTACCACGTGTCCGACCACAAGGCGGCGATAACTGTCGGCATTATTATGGGCGTGTTCCTCCTGTGCTGGGTGCCGTTCTTCTGTGTCAATATAGTTGCGGCGTTCTGTAAAACTTGTATACCGGGTAAGTACATTTTTGACTTTTATACTACTTAGGTACTACTTCTACTACGTTGGCGCGAGAACCCAAAGTGAGTTTTGGCCTCCGACAATAAGAGCCTCCAGCTGGTTCTGTCCTGTGCCACTTCCTGCCAGTTTAGTTTTAGTTTAGTTTTGGCTTTTATGGATATGTTAAATTTATTATACCTTCCATTCATCTATTAACGAAAATGTTATGCTCCAAAAGTGTCCAAAATCCAATCGCTGCTTTTACTTCAAAATAGTAAAAATTCTATCTGTCCAAAAGTTAAACATTAATTAGATAAATAAAATAGGTATTTCTTTAATTTTATTCTTCTAATTAATGTGTCGTAGGGATAACATGAGTGGTAATTAACCACACAACACACATGCACCGGGGGGCATGTTTACCGGGGGTAGACTTCCTTTGCAGGAGGTCGTCTAGGTGTGTACCCCAACAGTGCCAGTTATTCTACCGCCTGAGCAATATTGTGCAAACATTACTGTGCTCCGGTAGGAGGGCACTGTAGCTAGTGAAATTACTGGGCTAAAGAGTCTTAACATCTTATGTCTCTTGAGTAAGAAGCGTTAGTACAATGCACCTAGAATTGCACATCATTGTGAAATTCTGGGTAGCACTGTACAGATTATGGGCAGCGTTATCTCTTAACATCAGGAGAGCGTCTTGCTCGTCTGCTTACTTCTCCACATAACAAAAATGCATAAATAATAATATATTATGCATTGAAGCGATGTATTTAGTAAGCAAAAAATAAAAAGACTCCATAGTGTGACGTAGCGATAAATCGTAGTTACGCGACGAATGGCGTAGCAAAATTCAGGATATTGCAAACGTAACATATCTCAAATTAAGCGATGCAAAGCAAGGTAACAAAATGATGTACAGAAAGCATATAAAACTTCTATCTACTCGTATCTACTCAGCCCGTATCCACCCACTGCTGGGTGCAGGCCTCCTCATGTTCACGCCACGCCTTCCGATCCTGTTCTAGTCTCATCCAGTTCCCTCCGACATATTTCACAATATTATTGTCTGACCATCAGGCTGGTGGTCTGCCTCGATAGCTATGCCCCCTGTTTTGGATACCACACTGTCACAGCCTTAGTTCACCTGTTTTCATCCCGTCTTGCCAAGTGTCCTGCCATATAAAACTTATTATCCTAAAAATATATTTTCACAAATTAAACATTAACTTAAATTTAATTCTATCAGCGAATCCTTTGAGATTAACAAGTCAATAAATGTGTGAAAATATTTAAACTGAAAAGTTACAGAAAGGTGAAAAGTTCACGAAATATTTTACCTACACTTTAAGTGCTTCAAACAAAATTGTTTTTGAAGTATTAATGTCTATTTAAACACTAGGTTTTGAATCTGATAATGAATAGTTAAACTTAAAACTAATAGAAAACTTGCAAGTTATTAGTTTTGGAGTTTGAGCGATTAGCCTTTTGAAATGGCTTTATTTATTTGGAGTTAAATGGTTTCGTAAAAAATCAAATTCAAATCAACAAATTGTAGGCATAAGCTAGTTAATAATAATGTGAATATTATTATAGAAAAGAATTTTTCAAGACGCAATGATTCACCTAGTTTAAATCAACCTATGGATTGCCTATATTATGTTAATCCAGGGCTATCCATCCCGCTGATGTGATGAGTGCTTCGGCGTACCCGTTGCCCCGGCATTATGGCGTCCCGCAGGAAAACCCCCAGGTTTTTACTGCGCGTGAGGTGATGATGCGTAACGGATTTTTCCTGGGCCAAAAAAAAGGGCTAAGCTATCTCTATACCAAATTTCAGCTCAATCGTCCACCCGTTTAGGCGTAAATGAGTAACAATCATACATACATACATTCCTTACAAACTTTCGCGTTTTATAATATTACTCGTATTAGGTTGGATTATGACCAATGTTGATTTATTTCAATGTTGATTAAAAAACATTTTAAACTCTTAAACAAAATAAGCCTCCATTTTCAGCTTTTATAACTTTCATAAATTTTAATTTGTTGATATTGTCAGCTTCTGAAATTAATAAAATGCCCAAAAATTAAAATGTCAAGCCCATTTAAATATTTCATTAATATTCAGTTATTTTTATGCCTTATTTATGGAGCATTTCAGAAATTAATAATGTCTAAATCTTTCAGATTGTATAGCTTTTTCTTTAATTACCTTAAGAAATATTGTTTATTTAAGGATGCATCTCCATGCGCGAAAATATCCATTAAACTTTAAATCATTTTCTATATATTAAAATCCAGTGCTAAAAGTGATGTAGTCTCCCTTACACCATTATTTATTTATTTACCATTTTTTTATTTAGTTTGCGAGGAGCGAGTGTGTAGTTCCGATAGTTTAATAGCTCGGTTATAAGCGAGTTTTCATTAGCGAGTTACGAGTAGAGCTAGAATGTAGAAACAAGTTGGTGAGAAGCAAGTGTGTAGTTCCGATAGTGTAGTAGCTCGGTTATAAGCGAGTTTTCATTAGCGAGTTACGAGTAGAGCTAGAATGTAGAAACAAGTTGACGAGGAGCGAGTGCGTAGTTCCGATAGTTTTGTAGCTCGGTTATAAGCGAGTTTTCATTTATAGCTTTTGTCGCTCAGCGACAAGTTTGAAAAGCGAGTACTCGCTGCGCAGGCATGGCAGTGTGAACAATCAGTGATGCCCTATTTGTATATGCATTTCTTTTGTTTACGCAGAATGTAATATCTTTTGTACGTTTCTTGAGCGAGAAAATCGCCGATAGTTACTCGTTTTCTTGCCTTCTGTGGGACAGGTACCTAAAATAGGCGCTTCCGAAGCCGGCGATAAAAATATCGCTTTCTACCAATCGCTCGTAGAGATACTCCCTACGTTTTATTCACAGTTTAATGCTAGTAAATCAGAATGCCTTATATTTTTATTTTATGATTCAGGGTTAAAATATTCGAGCGTTTAACATTTCATTTTACAAATTGGTGGTAGATTGTTTTTTTGTAGAATTTACAATTTTAATGTATTAGCTACTTGTTATTTTAATTCTTCAGACTCGTTAGCTTATTGCAATATTTAATTAAAATCATAAGTCTTCAGGCTCTCTGATTTAATTAAAGTAATATACAGCAATAATATTTAGCAAATACAAAGTGTATGTAATAAATGTTTCAAGGGTTTTAAATAATATATTTTTTAAAATATTTTCTGAGATTTGATTTGACTGATTTTATACTTTCAGCTATGTAGGGTACCTATGCCCTAATATATGGGCTATGTATACCCAAAAGCTTTTTAGAAACATTGAATGTGTAAAATACATAATATGTATTTTGCCTATAAAATATTACATGTACATAGGTATATCCCGCCACATTTTATTTCTCCGCCCTAGCAATATAAGTTATATAACCCATTAGTAATAAATAGGTGGATGGAATGTAAAAACTTTAAAATATAAACTTAGAGGATTTTGAATTTTAAGGTTTTTCAATATACCGTTAATATCCCCCATGTATAATAATAATATTTAAAATTATATAATTAATGCAAAAAAAGCAATGCCGCCAGCATTCTGGCTACTTATCCGTGCACCATAGGTTTATTAGATTTAAATTTAGCTTAAGTATTTGTAAGTTTTAGATTATAGGTTTAGTTTGTAATGTCATTTCATTTTCTATTAATTTTAATCATTAACTGTTTGAATAAATACTAGACGAATATATTAATTAACAACAAAACTAACTCCACTATTCATTCCAGATCTGGCCTTCAAAATCCTGACATGGCTCGGCTACTCCAACTCGGCGTTCAACCCGATCATCTACTCGATCTTCAACACTGAATTCCGCGAGGCATTTAAGAAGATTCTAACCTCTAGGTACCCTCTCTGCTGTGGCTACCAAAGTGTCAGAGCTAATACACCAACTAGGAACGACAACTTCGTCACAGACTACGGTACTAAGACGTTAGTCGTCCGTAGAAGTGGCTCTTTAGGGTTATCGGGCGTTGACCCCACGCCGCGGTCATCGGCTGAATCTGTGCGACCTTTAAGGGACTACCATATTTGACAAGACGACGGAGGCAGTAATAATGGGCTGCTTGATTATAAAAGTGATGTGGTGTGACTTTGAGTGTGTGCGCGGGATACGACAAAAAGTCGGACGTTTTCTTCGTACGTATTGAATTCCTACAATATTATAGGTGACACTGCAATTGTGATTAAACGGCGGTAAGCGTTGTAGTTATAAAATTGTTGTGCCGACCCTACATTACAATCATTACATAGTTTATAATATACTTTATACAAAGTCGCCTCCGGTGTCTTTCTGCCCCTATGTATGCTTAGATCTTTAAAACTACGAACGGATTTTGATCCGAATTCTTTTAATTCTTATAAATCAAGAGAAAGGTTTATATGTATAATATATGCATAATAAAGTAGAGCAACACTGCTAATTTTATGTTAGGCGCAGCGAAGTGCGTCTACTGATGATGAAGATGATGATGAAGTGTTAAGTATAGTTTTATGATAGATAAGCATCGAAGGTGTCCCTTACGCCAATTTTCATAATATAGTTTAAATATATAGATTTACATTTACTATTTTTCGATCACTTGTTGAAAAACTCAATCTCAAAAACTCGGAAATGTACAGAAAAAAAAATCAAACAATTTTTTTAATCGCCTATGGATACCTGCAATACCAGGGGTACCGCTGGTACGTTGCCTACCTTTCAAGACTCTATTCACTTGCCTTCTTGCTCTTTGCTTTTATAGATGTTTGGTAAATAAAGGATTTTTTTATATTCTATTCCTTTAAATTTTTATCCCTGATTGAACAGTTTTATCATCTAACATAACATTAAATGTAAAACTGCCACCCTTAACATTTGTAGAATATGTACAGAGAAAACAAAATTCAAGACATTTTGTCGTATATCGCAAGGGACTCATGTAATAGAATCTATTTTGAGAAGGCTTTAGCGCTAGTAATTAGGAACTTAATCTCTAGGTGTCTTAAAGTTTAATCTTGATTAGGGTTATCTAGACGTCTTCTTGGATTTACAATGGGTATCGTAGGTTTAAGGGTGTATACTTCGAATTACATGTATCATGTACTTTATGTTATGTTTCTGGTTAATATAGTGCTTTGATATAGCAATAAATAATTAAGAATTTGTTATAATTTATATCATTTAATGTTGCGCACCCAAATAAATAAATTGTTTAAATTAATTATAATTACACGTGAATTATAGCAAAAAAAAAACTCTAAATGACTGGTCAAGTTGGGCAGTTTGGTATTTGACTCTAGAACTCTTTTTTATGTGTAGAAGTAAGAAAACGAGCAGGACGCTCTCCTGATGTTAAGAGATAACGCTGCCCATGATCAGTACAATGCCACTTAGTATTTCACAATGATGTAGGGATGAGCGTTAAATAAACGGACTAGTTAAATCAACCGTCGACGTGCATTCAACGCTTCGACGGTCTACCGTTCTCTGATCTACTAGTTAAATTCGTAAACGACTAAACGAGAAATCCCCACGTTCTTATCAACGCGCAATGCAACGTCGACTTTTTAACGTGGCCGTTTCTTACGTTACTACACGTCTAAACGTTGAAACAACCTAAAATAAACTCTAACGCTAATGTAATAGAGGTTACTTTATAATTATCTCAAAACGGGTAGACAGTCGAACAGTTGAAACAATCTAAAGTAAACTCTAAATGTAATATCATAAGATCTTTATTATTAAAATAAACGCTCTAAGATGATAGGCCTTTTATTCCCGCGTTATACTTAAACTAAAGAGGATGGCAAATATGGTAACGTAGCGGTTGCGAAAGAGAGGGAATGCGTTGGCTCAATGCGTGTGTTGCGTGTTTGGTATGAAGGGAAGATCATTTCCTTTTTACAAGCTTTTATTTACTTTTACTTGTCTATCTGTCTGTCTGTAATCAAATCTTGTCAGTTATATTTGACCCACTTCTCGGTGTACAATTTAGCTGAAATTTTGCATGCATGCATAAATCGGATGACAATGCAATATTATTATAACATGGAGCTGATCTGATGATGGAGCGGGAAGGTGGCTATAGGAACTCCGTAATTAAACGACGTAACCCCATCGAGTTTGGGCTCATTTGATTCGTCTTGACGAGTACTTTATGGTAATAATAATAACAGCTTGTTTTTAAAAAGTTTTTTTTAAATTTCACTTGTTTAAAATTTACCTATACAATTTAACATAGATTAATAGGCTAAACACTAAACCAACTGCAACGTGTCATCTTGTCTAAGTTAATCGTCAAGTCTAACGTTTAATACAACGATAATAGTCAACGAGACGACACGTTAACTAGTCGACGAATTTAACTAGTTGATCGACCCGTCCATGAACGAAATTTAACGGTCTAGTTTCGTCGACTGTAAAATCGTCGACGACCCATCGCTACAATGATGTGAAATTCTAGCTGCACAGCACCAACGCTTCTTACTCAAGAGCCATAAGATGTTAAGACTCCTTAGCCCAGTAATATTACTGTTACTCATAACATTATAATATAGGCTTTATATTATCACTAGGTAAAACAACTGAGCGCTAGTACTAGTACCTAACTAGTACACTAGAATTTATGTTAATCAATACCTCAGAAATTCACTTCAAATATAAACCAAAGAATTAAAGACTTTTTTCTTAAGTTAGTTTTTCAGAGTTTTCATCAAAGTCACTTAGTTTTTATTCGCGTGGATTTTTCAGGTAAAATTTCTAGTCACGTCGGATTACTTTTTAAATTGAATCTCTCAAAAATGTCGTGATATTTTAATTTTAAGATATTATACAGCCCCTCTAGCATGGGTAATGCGTAGACTTGTCTTGCTGTCAAGTCAAACTGTCATCCTATACATTCACAAGAGTACATTGTATGGGATGACAGTTTTTTATATGTAATAGGTGACAAACAAGCAGACGGCCCACCTGATGGTGAGTGGCTACCGTTGCCTATGGATACCTGCAATACCAGGGGAACCGCTGGTACGTTGCCTACCTTTCAAGACTCTATACTTGCCTTTTGAAGAGTCCCAAATTAAATCATCAGAAATACCGCGGGCCCATTCCACATTTTGCAGATGTACGGCAAGAAAGAGCGAGTGAATCGCACAGTGCGAGAATGCCAAGCATCAATAATGTGTGGATGGGTTTTCAAGCGGTGTCGGCTCGTGCGGTGATAAAAGAGCAACGCCGGAATCAGGTCGAATAATTCTTCAGAGCACTCCCCATTGTATAAGCGGTAGAAGATACAAAGGGATCCAACGTCCCTACGAAAGCGGGGGGTAAGAAAGAGGGGTTCTAGTTTGACTTGACAGCAAGACAAGCCTACGAAACGTACTTGGCCCACAGGGTGACTGCTAAATCACTTTAAATCTTGAAACTGGTTGGTACTCAGTACTCGATTCTCGATCTAAATAAGTAGAAAAAATATACTCGTGACTACTTGAAATTTGACTAGAAACATATTAAGTATTCCTAATGATAATGTTCGATTTTTTTTGTTAAATAATTATTTATACCCATTATATTATGATAATTACATTACGTGTATAGTGTATGTACATTAAATGGTCTACCAGTCACGCTGTATATAACCTTATTATTTTTTTTTTTTGAAAATAGTTTGTGTGATATGAAAATTTAGAGATAAAATTTTATTTATTATGAATTAAAGAGCTTATTTTTCTTTTTTTAATTCGAAATACGCTGTCTATACATATGTATATTAATATTTTACTGTCCAAGAAAGAAATGATAAAAAATGTTATTGTAAAACTAGAATAAGATTATAATTAAATAGAGCAATAAATGTTTAAATTGTTAATGATATTTTTATTAAAAACTATGTATTTTTGTCACTATAAAATATAACTTTATGTAGGGATTAATGTTGCCTTCCAATATGATTTTTTAGCTTCCATATTCATATTTACATTAAAATGATTTTATTCTTCCATTTGTGCATATGGTATTGTATAATCTTGTTATTATGTAAAAAAGATGTAGTAATTTTTTTTTATCAATCGAAACTGTAAAGTACCTAACCCACATTTTTAAAATTGTGATTTGACTCTGACAGTGTAGGGTAACCTGTTATGTTGGAGTATAAACCCCAATTTTTTTTTCAAAACCCCTTTTGGTTTGTTTTTGTGTTATACAAACTAATGTTTAAGTACTACATTTCAAAATTAAAAATTTTGAACGATATTTTTTTGATATTTTGGACTTCGTTTTTTATGAAGATCTTATTTTTTAAATTTTTTATGAATGTATTGTCCGTTCTTAACCAAATTTTTAAAAATTACATCCTTTTAAATTCTACTACTATCTTTTATATATCTCTGTATAGATCTTTTCCCTATCGTAATAATATTAAGAATATTAATATGTGCATGTATAATTTGAATTAATGGGGAAAAACGCTATGGAAATAAAAGTAGATATTATGTTATAATGTATAGTATATTCATAATATTTTATGCTATTGTAAGTCGCTTTTAGGCTTTTAGCACACATCTGCCTCGTAGCAGCAAAACCACTGACATTGAAACGCTCCTAAACCACTGATATTATGTATGTGGACAAGTTCAAAAATTTACATCTAATACCTGAGTATATTATTTGAGCAAAAATTTCGTTGTCCACAACTTTAAGTGTTTTTAGGTAAAGTCGCAAAATTACTCTTCTGGAAACATCTAAGGTAGATTTTGATATCAGTACTGAAATAAATCATTCAACTTATAAGTAAATCATCTTCTGCAATTTTGCTGTAATTATTTACTGACGGATATGCGCTATAAGCCTAATTATCTTAGAACATATCAGTCTTCATTCCAAAGGAACTATCAAATAGAGTTGTAAATAAAATAAATAAATAAATATTATTACATTATTAATATAAATACTGAAAATTCACTTCATGTGTAGTAGTGGGTATCGATATTTCATTGATATTTTTTTTGTATAAGCTCAGAAAAAATGACGATATTAAACTCAAAAAAAAATGATTATAGCTGCCCTGCGATTTAATAAATATTAATGTTATCGCTCTTAAACACGGGCTAAGCCCGGGCCTTTTTATAGGCGTACACGGAGACAAAAAAGTTCACCGCCCTTTTGAGCTTTTAATTTAAATCTAATGGGTGACACTTATCAGAGTCTGCCTGTAAGTCTGTGTTGTTATGTTTTAAATCATCTAGATAATGCACTGTTTAAAAACAATTTCACTAGAATATTATTCATTATAATAAGGTTATTTTTTATTTAGTCTAAACTGTCTCACTGCAGGGCAAAGGTTTCCTACATGCGGCGGGGTCATTTTGGTAATTGTTGTGTCAAATTTGAAATGTATTTATTTACTTAAAAAGGCTACAATAATAAGGATCTCTTTTGGAAGAAATGATAAGTTTTAAATTTTTTTTTTTTATTTTTGAAGAGATTTACAGTCTTTTCATACTAGACTACTTACTACAACTACTGGAGAGTACATCTCATTGTCCTATTTTAATACTATACTTTCCATTCAGAAAGTACCTCTATGATAAGAGCAGGCAAGAAACTCATAGAGATTAATTAAATAACTAAATGATTAATTAATAAAAAAATAATTAAATAACACTATGTTGTTTGGGTTGATCAAATCCAGGAAAATCCTTCAGTTCCTCGACGCTGCAAGGGTCAGTGGCGAACTATATCTCTAACTATTAAGTCTTCTGACCCACAAAGTGGTGATCACAATAGGTTAGTGATATGCAAGCCACAAAAAGCAAATAAAAAAAAATTGGGTTGATAATAATTTATTTAAGGCATCATCAGTTTTGTCGAATCATGTCGAAAATTCTGTAGTGTTCTTTGCCCAGCGGTCGAATATAAAATATTAATATTAAGGTATAATGAATATATTTTAAAGATAAGAAAAACAATGTTAGACGGATCATAAAACTTTATTCAGTGTTGTAAATAGTTTTCTAATTAATGTCTAGATTAGACGCTTCGTTTCTGGACTGGTGGAGTTAACGTATCTAGTCAGAATAAATTGGATTTAAATCTATTTGTGTTTTTATTCTCACTTTAACCCTGAGCGGATGGCCGATGGGGTTGAAAAGTGCTGGAGTGGAGACCACGGACTAGCAAACGAAGCGTAGCACGTACACCCACAAGGCGGACAGACGACCTTATAAAGGTTGCCGAAAGACGCTGGATGTCGTTTCCAACCGGTACATGTGGAAGTCCAAAGGGGAGGCCTATGTTCAACAGTAGACGTCCTACGGCTGAAAAGATGATAATGACTTTAACCCTTCCGACATCGAGCTCCTAGCGCCACAGTCGGATATATACTATGTGCCGTATACTATTACTAGCTTATGCTCGTGGCTTTGCCCGCGTGGCCAAATCCTCTCGTAACGGAGGTCTACGTCATAAAATCTATCTGTATTCCAAATTTCAACCCAATCGGTACAACGGTTTTAGCTGTACACAATGCTGGTACACAATTTGCAACTACTCCCAATTCATTGTGCTGTTTCCAACGTCAATTACTATTTATTGACAGTGGGACGGGAATTGCTACTCTTATTATGTCAACGTTTTTATGCGCTTGAGCCGCTGGAGTTTTAGTGACAGGGTGGGATCCTTTTTTACAAGCTTTTATTTACTTTCACCTGTCTGTTGTCTGTCTGTCTGTCGGTCTGTCTGTGATCAAATCTTACAAGTCATATTTGACCCACTTCCCTGTTGCCAATTGAGCTGAATTTTTGCATGCATGTATAACTCGGATGACAATGTAATGTTATCATGATATCAAGCTGATCTGATGATGGAGCTGGAAGGTGGGCATAGGAACTCCGTCATAAAACGACGCATCCCCATCGAGTTTGGGCTAGATGATAATAATAATAAAAGCTTGTATTTAAATTAACCAGGGTTTTTTGTTACCAGGACCATTTTTAACCCTATTTTTGTACGGAAACTTAAAATAATAAAAAAGAGAGGCTAAAACGCTAACATCTGTATGAAAAACCTTATTTTCTCGTTAACTATGGACCAAGTAAAGTTGTATTCTCTTTGTTTATTTCTCCAAGAATGTGTTATGATAGCGTCTATTAGCTAAGATTAATTAGCCACGTCTTGATGAGGCTGACATAGAGCAACTTTAGACAGAGTTGTCATGCATTATATTTTTATACGTTTGACCACACCACACCTGTCTGGATGGAATGTGTAGATTCGGATGTACTACGTTACCTTTTTACTCACGTGCTGAAGATTTTTTTAATGTTCGGTAAATATATGCATCCGAATGTGCGCAGTTGATAGCGCCACAATTTTATTGTTGATTATAATTTCCAGTTGATAGAGGAACATTTTGTATCACGTTATATGTAAAAAAAAAACAAAATAAATGGTGAGTTAACCTTAGTCTGGTAGAGGTCGCTTTTTGGCGATGTTGCTTTAAGCTACAATAAATTGTTCGATTAGATAACATTATTTTAATAAAAACCTATTTCAGTTTTGGTCTATACAGTTGGTTCTTTTTGGTGCCCTATTAATGTTTATTTCCCGCGGCATTTTCAAGGCTAATTAAAACTTTTTAAATAAAAACTAAAATGTACTTCTCAGCACGTAGCGTAGTTATAATTTTATGAAAGCTTCGTAGAAGCAAATAAACGCATAGTTCATATTTTTCAAAACGAAAAACTATTTGTACTTAACAGCTCCCCTTCTGAGAGCTCTACGGATGCTATTCATAGTGGTTTCTTCCTTTCATGTAATTATACAAAGGATAACCTACGTTAATGGAAATATAATTTATAGTGTACGGTACGTAGCTAGAGGGAGAATTACTTAATTGTATTTATCAACATTTGATTTCGTGGAACTGTTGGCTTCAATATATAATAATCAGGTTTATTGGAAACATGCTGCGCCCAGCGGTTTTACCGCTGTAATATTAGTATAGTTAGTATAATATATTGTCAAAGGCATGAAATAAGAAGTTTAGGTATATAATATATTATTATAATATCAGTAGGATTCTGATTATTTCGTGCCTTTCTTCGCAGAAGCTACAGAAAAATAACGGTGCCCCGTCTTTCACATGACATACGAGATTCTCAATGCTTCAATATATATGAGACACGTTTCACAACCAATTACTCACGTGGAGAATAAAATTACAGAGAAGCAACACCGCTAAAATGTTAATAAAACATCGTCGCTCGCTGCGAGACATGTACACCTTTATGAGGATTTTACTTCAGACTTCAGGTTAAGGTTTGTATAGACGGTCGATCTTCTTTTTATTTATTTTTTTAATGTCATGAAGTAAGAAGACGAGCAAGACGCTCACTTGATGTTAAGAGTTAAGAGATAACGCTGCCCATAATCAATGCAGTGCTACTTAGGATTTCACAATGATGTGATATTCTAGGAGCACTGCACTAACGCTTCTTGCTCAAGAGGCATAAGATGTTAAGACTCTTTAGCCCAGTAATTTCACTAGCTAACTTGAACATCACTGCTCAGGCGGTAGAATAACTGGCACTGTTGGGGTACCCACCTAGACGACCTCCTGCAAAGGAAGTCTATCCCTAGTATCCCCGGGATCTCGACGCAATTTGAATATTCGTTGTGAAAAAACCGAATGAAAATATACCGCTAACATACATTATAATATACGTACCCTTAATAAGACAAGGGTGCAATGACACTAACAATTTTCTACTTAGGATTTTTTTAATAATATCGTATCGCTTTGCCTGTAAGGTAATATTGACCTTAAGTAACTCTTAAAAGACTTTTTACAAGCTTTTATTTACTTTCACTTGTCTGTTGTCTGTCTGTGATTAAATCTTGCAAGTTTAATTTGATCTACTTCCCGGTTTCCGATTGAGCTGAATTTTATATGCATGTATAAATCGGATGACAGTGCAATATTATTAAGACAAGGAGCTGATCTGAAGATGGAGCTGGAAGGTGACCATAGGAACTCTGCAATTAAACGACGCAACCCCATCGATTTTGGGCTCATTTGATTCGTCTTGACGAGTACTTCGGTGCTAGATGGTAATAAAAGTAAAAGCTTGTTTTTAAAAGGTTTTTTTTTTAATTTTACTTGTTACAACAACGCCTTGTACCAAAGTTACATTATTAAGCGGTAACCGCTAGCGCTATTTTTGCTAAACTAAGGGTACGATCCATCGACGGTAAATGAAACCCTTAAAAGACGCTATCTAACAAGGAATTCAGCATGAATGGCCAGACTTGAAGCACAGTATTACAATACTTTGGGAGCGTGATTTTTATTATTTTTTTATGGGGACGTAAGGACAGGAGATCTTTTACAGCGTTTAAGGTGCACCTGTGTCAGTCAGCTTGTGTTAATTTTGTGTTACTTACCTAAGAGCAATATCTAAAGCAAATTTTATCATAGCTTTTACAGCTAAAAAGCTGAGTGAAATTTATCTTTACTGTATTTGTATAGCTTAAGGAAAAGCGGTACTTAAATAGTAGATAAATAAATCACTTACATATTTTAATGATATTTCATTATGTACTTACAAAAACACACAAAATATATAAAAATATACAAAATGGGTTTGTAAAAATTACTTTTGGTTTTAAATCCGGAGACCCTGGGTTTTTCAGTGTGTGGTTGATTGTTGGACGCTAGGTCCCGTGTTTCGGAAGGCACGTAATCTGAGGTGCCAGTTGCTTCCTATAAGATATTAAAGGGGCAACCGGCAAAAAAATTTAAAATTAAAAAATAAACTAATGTTAGTCTCTATTTCTTACTTTCTCTCGGCTCGGCATTTTTTACTTGTCTGTTTGGTGCTGACTAAATTACTTAGGCATTCTAACATTAGTATAATATTTATGTCGCTCTTAAACACGGGCTAAGCCCGGGCCTTTTTATAGGAGTACACGGAGACAAAAAAGTCCAACGCGCAGAGGCCCTTTTGAGCTTTTAATATAAATGTAATGGGTGACACTTATTGGAGTCTGTCTGTGAGTCCATCCATAGAAAATGGGCTCAAAGACAGTCTCCGCCAAGTGACAGGACTATTGCTTATTAATAGAAACTACTTGAACTAGGCTATGTATGTGTATTCTAAATGGATGGCTAGTATAATATTTTATTATTATTTGCTTTTAGTTTTTTTCAGTGGTATATATCATAGATTTCCTAGTATTCCAGTTACATTAAAGCCTCAAAACAAACGGAGCCAAGTTTTATTTACGTAGTAACAATTCACTTGTCTGGAGCCGAGACATCGTAAAGGGCATACGAGCTTGTCGTGGCTCCGGGGATTGGATGGAGATTACCCTTACACTAGAATTGAATTGAAGGAATACTTGTGGATATGTCTTGCAGATATAGTAAATGGGAAATTGCAGAAATAGCAATCTAACCGTAGCACAAAGTCACAATTTGGCTATTTCATCTGAGTTATTACCATCTAGCACCAAATTACTCGTCAATAAGAATCAAATGAGCCCAAACTAGATGAGATTGCGTTAAATTACGGAGTTCATATGGCCACCTTTCAGTTCCATTATGAGATCAGCTCGATGTCATAATAATATTGCATTGCCATCCGATTTATATACAAAATTTCAGCACAATAGAATCTGGGAATTGGATCAAATTGAACATGCAAGATTTGATTACAGACAACAGACAGGAGAAAGTAAAAATAAAACCTTGTAAATAGAAAAATACCCTACTTTTAGGATGACAATAATTGAAAATCACTGAGTTGCATCCATTTTGTCCTATTTTTTTACCTGGAGTAAAATGTTTTATGTGGGTCAAAGCTCAATATATAGTACGTAAATGTAACTCAAAATAAGTCGTGTAGGGCCCACCCCACACTATCACACAGGACTAAGCGACTCCGAGCGATTAGCAGAAGTAAAAAAAATGTTTGTACAACTATTCAAGAAGCCATTACAGATTAAAATCACTTTTTCACAAAATCATTTCACCAAACTGCTACAAGTGTTTAATTTTTCAACCCGTCCATTTTCGATGACCTGTTTTGGTCTCAAATCTATTTTGGCTACGTTACCCTGAAATGTCGTATATTGCGTCATCGGTGTAAAATAAGGATGGCTGGTTTGGCCGACAAATCATTTGAACCGTGGCGGTTTTTACCGGAAAGGAACAGTCTAAAATGAAAATCTGGTCCATAAAATGACCTAATTGTTAATTAAAAGTGCTTATTTTATGTGGTGTATATTTAGATATTATTTTTATGTATGGATATGGAGTAAGTTAGTAGCATCAGTATTAATGACCACCTAGTTGATGAGGAATCGGTACTACTGAATCAGTATTGTGATGAATGTGTGCTTGGCATCTTAGGCACGGTAAAGTAATTTGACTCCCTAGAAGCGGTTGAACTCAAGGTAACGCGAGTTTGCAACGAGGTGAGTAGGGTTCGGTAATCGGTAGGCAGCGAAGTGTCGAATAGGCGTTATTATTGTGAATTACTCAAAATATCAGAAAGAATTAAAAACTTTGTGATATTTTTACTAATTCACAACCATTATTCGGAAGCTTACTGCATAAAAACGTCTATTCGGCGGCTTTTTGCCGACCCCTGTCGACCGCGTTTTTTTTTGCCGCGAGTTTGCACTCGCGCGACCTTGAGTTCAACCGCTTCTAGGGAATCAAATTATTGTATATATCTCTTTACCGTGTCTTAGGTGAACACCACGTCCGCGGACGAATGCTTCGACGTACTCGCTGCCCCGGTATTGTAGCTTCCGTAAGAAGACCCATAGGTTTTTAGGGGGTATATCGGGGGTGGGGGGTAATAACGTGTACATAGTATATAGTATATAAGTACTTTGGTTTAAATTTTAGTTAGCTATGAATGCTTTTTTTTTTTCTTGAAGTAACTTTGTATATTGTGTATTTTTAATTGTTGAATGTCAGTAAATTTATATTAATTTTAAACTTTTTACGTTACGTTTTTGCAGCATCAACATTAAGCAAAAATTAAACAATTTTTTTTATATTATAAATACGACACGGCTGTACTCACGTTAATTATACGTTGAAATATTTGTTGAATTTATATGTTTTTTTTTACATATTATTCGAAACAAATTGAAAAGAGGCGGCGCTAGATCAAAAGGAATGGACTATTTTTTGGGACCCTGCAGTGGGACAGTTTAGGCTAATTATAATAATACTAATATTGGATAAAAAAAACAACACACAAAAGACACAGCAGCTAAATATGCGCTCTCCAAAATTGAAATTAAAAGTTAAGTGAAAACTAATGTTTTACACGTAAAATTCAACAATACTAAGATTTAAAATCTGCCACGGGAATCACTTAAATACGGCCGATCTCAAGATTTACCCTTAAATAATATAAAAACGATCTTATTTACAATACAAACTCAATGAAAACTCGTAGTGTTGTTTTATTAAAATGTAGCCGGAATAAGATTTTGCCGGACGTCGGATGCAATATCGACAAACTCGGGTATAAATTTGAGTAAATTCTGACCGCAGGCGGTTCGAATGCCAATATCTGAATTCAGAATGCTATTCGCATTCTATGTGCCACAGATATTTGGTGGAGTGTAGTACCTTCCTCAGAAGGTTAATATCTTGTAAAATGTGACCAAGGTATTACACTAATATTATGAAATGAAATGAAAAATTTTACCCGCTGTACTATAGCCTATGTGTTATTTCAGGGTCTAAGCTATCTTTATACCAAATTTCAGCTCAATCAGTCCACCTGTCTGGGTGTGAAAGAGTAACAAACATACCTACATATAATTTTACAAACATTCGCGATAATAATATAATTAGGATGAGTACTCACAATTTGTATCGGTTTCGTCGCTGGTAGTAATTTTGAAAGAAAAAAAAAACAATAGCGGACCAGTAGCAGAAAACTTAAGATTAAAGATACGATACTAGCTATCGTAGCTATAACAAAACTCGGGCATGTTGGGTCGGAATATAAAGGTTACCGGAAAAAACGCCTAAATAAAATTGGGTGCATGAACCTAATTAGTGCGGTCCATTTGCGAGACGCCTGTTGGTACTAGGTACCGTATATTTATTTTTTTTAATCTAAGGTAGACACAATGTTTTACGTAATGAAAAACATCATTGGACCTTTTCATATCAAAGCTCAAAAATACTGTTAATGAAAGGTAAAATTCTAACGCAAACATATTTGTGCCAGTTATAAATTTTTAAGCGTCATACTTTTAGTCATTTCAAAGAACAAGCTCAAAAGTTGATGGATTCGGACATTTTTACTGTGAAACTCATGTAACATAAAATTTTAATTAATTAATTCAACGAATGTTCTGTACCATTTCACTTTGAAAGATTTATTTCAATGATTTTATGTAGATTTACGTTATATTTCGATCTGCCTTACGGTTATGACCAAATAAAATATTATTACATTAAAAATATATTATAGGTACAAAGTTTGTTAGCATAAGACATCTTACATAATAATATTATAAATGTGAGAGTTTGTAAGAATGTATCATGGATGTTTGGATGTGTGTTTGTAACTCTTTCACGCCTAAACGGGTGGACCGATTGAGCTGAAATTTTGTGTAGAGATAGCTTAGGGAATAACACATTGTACAGCGGGTAAGACCGCTGGATGTAGCTATATATAATGAATGAAACCGTTTATTCGTCTACAAACATCTTAGATACATGTCAAATACAGCAATGTTACAAAATATAACAAGTGACTTAAATTAAAAATTTAAAAAACCCCCAACGCAATATGTAATTCACCATTTTGTGGTGGCGGCCATCTTGGATTTTAAATTTATTATAGTGAGTTGTATTCTACTAGTCAAGCCCTTTCATTTGATACCCATATTGAGGGGGTCGTGGAGAAAAAAAGTAATCCGCCATTATGTAGCGTCGGCCATCTTGGACCGATTTTCACCAAACATAGCTAAGAACACTCTCGACTAACTCTACTTTCAAACAAAATAAACTAAATCAAAATCCGTTCATTCGTTCGGGAGCTACGATGCCACAGACAGACACGTCAAACTTATAACACCCCGTCGTTTTTGCGTCGGGGGTTAAAACAGTACGTAAAAATAAAACATTAAACACAAGACATTTGTCCACGAAACGGTCGCAGCTCAGCATGTTGCCGACTATTCAGCCAGCGCTGGTCTTCCGTTGCGGCGTATAATAATAATAACAGAACTGGTAAATCACCCCACACCACCTTTATGTTGTAGGTAATCAACAAAACAGATTAACACCCAGCATAAGTTTGACATACCATTAGTCCAAACGATCTAATACAACAATATTTCATTTTAATAAAAATAAAGAATAGCCGAATGGATGAAAGGAATGACAAATGATCCGGTGTTTCCTGGCCGAATCAATTTTCTTTTGCCTCACCTGCCGGCTGTCAAAGTGACAAGCGCTTGGTCAGACTGGCGAGATCTAAAAAGAGCATTCTGCCAATTAAATATACAATTATTTATTTAAGAACAGATGCTTGCTACGCTTACAGACTTAATCCAAGTTGCGCAACAAGCTAAAAAATACAGTCATCATCTCAGCTATAGAACGTCCACTACTGAACATAGGACTTCCTTTGTAAAATACAGTGCATTTATTTATAAATCTAAAAGTGTGCAGTAGTATCTTAACACAACTAAAAAAAGTAACACTCATTAATTTATAAATTGTTTTCCAGTTGTACAAAATATGACTAAATCTCATGGATTATAATATTTACGGTGTCGGTACGACATGCTTATATTAAAGAACTCTTTAAATTTCAGTGTGGCAAGTTTTTCGCCTGTAAGCTACCGTATTTTGGAAAGCACGCAAAACTTTGGGTCTCCGTTGTTTTCTATAAGATATGAAGGAGGCAGTCGTTAGGTCATGTCGCAAGCCTTGTGATCTTGGTGGCATGAAACTGCATCATATTATGGATTTGTCATATAACCTCTATAATATTTATAAACCTCGAGCAATTGGGTTACTTAATGCTTTAATTGCTCGAGATTCAGAGTATTACCTTTTTTAAAATAAATTGTTTAAAATTTAATCCACAACGCGTTTTAGTGTTAATCTGTAAGTGTGATGAATAATTGAATATAAAATAAATAATTCTATATTTAATTAATCATTGTGATTATGATTTACCTATCGTCTCTAATAAATAATTAATCTTTATAGCTATTAAAAAATCTAATTAATCTTTATATCTTTTAAAATTTGTTGCAAAACTACTATCACAAAATTAGATTTTATTAGCAACTCGCTCGTTATAGCGTCAAAGGTCGGATGGGATTAGCAGGGCTTTCCGACGGAATGTGAATTAACTATACGAATATAACTCAAGTTATCTATAAAACATATTACTATAATATTCTAGGTGCTAAAAACAGGCGCTGTAATTCTTTGTGCATAAACTCAAACTCAAACACAAAATCCATTTATTCACATTGGAGCACTTTTGCAAGTCAACTTTACATTTTTCTATTTTAACACTACCGCTCGTTTGCAAGGCACCTCTATGAGAGGAACGAGCAAGAAACTCATGAGGATTGCATTCTTTAAATAATGTGCATAGTGCATAGTTATTTTGTCTCTATTTTTGAAAAACTGTGATTCCCTCATCTCCTCCATTCCCCGATATCTCTCAACAGCCCAAAGCCCAAAGGAATACTTTATGCAAGTATTTTTTTCAGGTTTTTATGCTATGTTATTATGCTGCACAGTTGGATAACCTCATTTAGAAGAATTACATTATTCTATGAATTTACATTTATTTAGTAGTTTCATAACCTACCTTTATTCTTAAGGCAATTATACCAACTCAGGTCTTCAAATGACGAAAATTACCATTGCTGTTAAAATGTAAAATTATTCACACATACCCAAATTGTCTTGAGTTGCCTAAATAAAGCACTGTGTAGTCTGTGCGAAAAGTGAAAAGCCTTTGGCATTGTGGTGTACCTACATGAAGCTTTATTATTATCATAAATTCATAGCCTATTTGTTTGCATAGAACTCCTATAATTCTCATGCGAATCTTATCCAACAGGGCTAAAATTGCATCTGAAATTTTGCTTATATTATGTGTAAATCAGATGATAATGCAATATTATTATGACATCGAGCTGATCTGATGATGGAGCTGGGAGCCATAGGAACTCCGTAATTTAACGACACAACCTTATCGGCTTTGAGCCCATAATTTTATAAGTCTTGACGAATAATTTATGATGTTAGATGGTAATAACAATAAAAGCTTGTTTTAAAAAGTTTTATTTTTAATTTTACATGTTCATTCTAAAGTGACGAAACTGGATATGTCTCAAAAGCACTCAAAAAATAACAGAGAATTATGTATAGTTCTTTTAAATTTGTGTAAAGGCAACTTTACGCTAACCGTAAAAGCACGTTGCGCCCTCATTTCTACAACTCACCTGTATTTGCACAGCCTACCAACAGTCTTGGTTCGAGTGGTACCCACGTTATTCCAATCATCAAATTTAAATTCGCACGTTTCGGTATTGTACCTCCATAATATCCCTCGAGATAATTTAATTTTAACCCCGAATGGGAGCAGGTAGGATTAGAGATGTGAAATTCTGTTAGATGTTAACACTTTAACACGCTTTTTTTATTTATGCTTATAAAAGCAGCTCAGGATAAAGTTATAAGTAGCGGTGTAAGCAAAAATACGCTGCGCTAGTCATTCATACATAAGATGTAATGTCATAATGTGTGATGTGTCTCTTCATACCCAGTCATCATTTATTCTTCTTCTCTCTACTTCTCTTCTAGTCACATTATCCTTACAGCTATAGCAGCTAATCGCGACAGGATGTTGGATAAAGTTGTGATAACTTCTCAGAAGGAAAATAACACACCGCATAATATCTGAATCACAGTTTCGGACAATTATTTCAATGTTGTATCTTCTTAATAATTGTTTCTTTTCAGTACAATATCTGTAACATTAGCGATCAACTTATATTAATATAGAGGTATTATTGTATAATTATCTTATTCCTTTATCAATTTTAATTGCAATGATCATAATATATTATGTATAATAATGCATGGTAGTTGTATAAGCCTAAACATTGTATACGACTTATTGAATCAATAAAGAATTTATTATTAATTATAATTACTATAATTTCCGCAGCATCCGGCAATATGGCGTTTTGAAATAGCATGCTTTTTCTTAGTAAAAACACCCATCTCTAATTAGCACGTGGAGTTAGGAAATGGGTGGTCGGATTTGGACTTTAAATTGGAATTTCTTTGGTTTTGCAATAATAGGCTTATTGAATCTATTTTTAGCAAAGTATTCCGTCGCTTCGTGAAGGATCAAATTGCGCAACTATTTGATCCTTCCTAAGAATGTCGCCTATTTTAATACTTATTTACAAATTACTTCAATAAATGGCAAGTCTAAGTAATCGCATATATAAGATTAAATTATATGAACAAGTGGTGATGTTAGGAAAGTGATTTATCTTTGACTAGCTAATGCTCGCCGCTTTGCCCGCGTGGCAAAATCCTTTCTTAGCGGAGGTTTACGTCATAAAACCTATCTGTGTTTCGAATTTCATCCCAATGCGTCCAGCGGTTTAGGCTGTGCGTTAATAGATCAGTTAGTCAGTCAGTCAATCAGTCACTCTTTCATTTTATATATTTAGATAAGATAAAATGTAGTAGTAGTATTTGAAAGAAGATAATATCAAATGCCTCGTATAAGAAAAGTAGTCTTTAATCGAAAGACGCTATATCAAGTTGCTTGAGAGCATAAAAAACCACAGGCAACTTATCAAAATATATAAAAGGAAAGAGTGACTGACTGACTGACTGATCTTTCAACGGACAGCTCAAACCACTGAACGGATTGGGTTGAAATTGGAACACACATAGGTTTTATGACGACGACCTCAGCTAAGAAAGGACTTGAACGCGGGCAAAGTCGCGAGCATAAGTTTGTCGATAGATAAAAGAAAGGGTAAGGTAAAGGTATAGATAAAAGGGTTTATCATGCATTTTTTTAAACTTTTACATTAAATTCGTAGGCATCGATTTGTTATGTCTTGGTATAACGCCTGTACTCATTCTGTCCCATTATCCATGGGATACGTTATAATACTTAGAATTTGATTTAATCGACATATTCAAAGTTTTCCATAAAAATAGCAAAGTAATGGATAATTTTTTGCGTAACTTTATGCATAGACTCACTACCAAGCCTGGTAGATCCTTCTTTATATAGATACTTCAAACAAATTGCCACATCCAAAGGCTGTTCATAATCATTATTACCGAATCATGTCTCACGGAAGCTCCAAATCAATATTAATGGAGTTCTTATATTATCAGGATAAATGAGATGACGCGACGACATTTTGTCACTTCGACTAGATCGATTAACTAGATCATTTCGAGGTTTAGAAGGAAATATTGGAGTTTTATGCATCACTGGCCTCTTACATCTATGAAAAACTAGCTGCCCCCAGCGGTTTTTCCCGCTGTACAGTAGCCTATATTTTATTCCAAGATCTAAGCTATCTCTTTACAAAATTTCACCTCAATCGGTCCACCCGTTAATGCGTGGAAGAGTAACAAACATACCTCCAGACATCCATATACATTCAATTCATTCTTACAAACACCACATCACCCATTCGTAAAGTACTTCTATGTGAATAACAAGCAAAAAACTCATATATAAAAAAAAATAACAAAATGAACAGTTTGCAATATTTAACAATAAAGTGTGTTTTCTTCTGCTCTATACTATTTTATATACTATACTAATATTATATATATATACTAGCTTACCCGGCAAACGTTGTTTTGCCCTATAAATAATTTCCTAGTAATTTCTAGTGTAGACAAAAAATAGCTTACTTATTGGAAGTATGTATGTATTTTAGAATGTGTAAATTGTATGTATGTAAGAATGTGGTATATGCGTGAAATAAGCATTATTTTATGGAAAAATTTTCAAACAAAAGTAAAAAATTAAATTTTATGAAAACATTGTCTCTTATAATTTTTTCATACAACCAATATTTCCATTGACATTTCAAAATAAAGATTCATAATGATTGATTTTTTGAAAACTATGAAAATCTTAATTGTTCAATTACATTTTTTTAATAAAAATAAATTAAAATTACATTTTTATAAGATCAACAACATTTTCGATATAAATAAAAAAAAGTATACTTACAACACAAAATCCGTTGTTATTGAAAGCTCGTGTCACGTGTTGAGTACTTTTGAGGTTATAAAATCACTTGATTAACTAATCGTGCAAAATACACTTAAAATTGATAATTTAATTATTATTGATAAAATAGGAATGATTAAAAGTTAATATGAGAGTTACACTGAGATAGCAAAATAATAATTGTCAACGTTGCTACTACACTTGATGCATAAACAATAATGATGGCCGACAACTGTGTAGGGAGTGAGAAAGAAAGGAGACCGGCTTCGTTCTCATCCCTACTCCGTGCTGTTTACTGGGTCAGAAGTGACACCTGTAGACATCTGGCGGGGATAACTAATTAAATGACGATTGATCAGTTTTCGACCGGAGAGGAAAAATGATTAAATTACTAAAATGGCTATTAAAAAATAAGGGTTGATCGTAGAAGGGTGAAAATTGAGGATTGTATGTATTTTTGTATGTTGTATCATAAAAAAATAGAAATTAAAAATTTTGTCTAAAAAATAAAATAAAAAATTTAGGGGTGGACTTCCCCTAACATTTAGGGGGATGAAAAATAGATGTTGGCCGATTCTCATAGATACCGGATAAGCACAAAAAATTTCATCAAAATCGGTGAAGCCGTTTCGGAGGAGTATGGCAACAAAAACTGTGACACGAGAATTTTATATATTAGAAGATATATATATATATATATATATATATATATATATATATATATATATATATATATATACTATAATAAAGGGATTATGTAAGTGGCTTTATTATAATATTGTCTATATACATAATATCTTGACTCTGTTTAACGCATTGTTACTATGTTGCTGCTAGCCGCGAGGACCTATTATTGGCTTTTTGTTACTATTGTAAGTTTTTTATAATTTTGTTTGTAAGCTGTTGGTCTTTCTAAGATGTATTAAATAAATAAATAATAATATGTTTCTATACTCTATGTATTTCAATTTCATCTTACCCCTATTACTTTAAAGCAACAAAAGTCCTTTCATAGCATGATTAAGATACAAGGATTCCCGTCCTCAAAGGCGCATCTTGTATGTTTTCACTCATCTCGTGCAAGCATTGCATCCAGTCTCTATAGAGCTTGGCGGAGGTTATCTAGGTACTTAGGTTACTTGAATAGATCGAGGACAAGATTAAATTATACTAGCTTATATTCGCGGATTTAACCGCATTGAAAAATTATTTCTTTTCGTATCCTCCTGACGACCAGATTTTTATAATATTATTTATATGTACAATATACTTTTGTACTTTGATAATGAAAATCGAAAAATAATTGAAAATAAACTAGTTTTTCTTTACAATTATTAGTTATTATTTAATATTTAGTGTTAATTCCGCTCTAAATTTGTGAGTCTAACTAAGTTTTAAGAGACGGCGAGGAATTCAAACGTTACCAAAATAGTAATAAGTATTAATTCCACCACTGAGTGCACCACCCGCCCTCCTGCATAATATGCAAATTTAGAGCGGAATTAACACTAAATATTAAATAATAACTAATAATTGTTGTGATGGATTTCCGCAAAGTAACGCCTAGTTCCATTAATTAGTTTTTCTTTAATTAATTATTTTAGATCCAATGTGCAATCAGAAGTTAATTGTGTGTATATTTTTATGAACGAAAAACTTTTTTATAAGTAGTCTATTTCTTTGAAAATAGGAACTATTGTGTGATGCAGCGATACACAATAAGAGTTCATTATAAACATAAATAACGTAACAACAAATGCCTTATATAAATCCGGTACATCATATCGCGAAATAGTATTTTTCTCAGGCTTAGAAATACCTTCCCATGATAAAGAAATATTTTCCCTGCAATCTATATGGCTATGTATGAAATATGTCAACCATTGTCCCACTAATGAACGAGAGACAAAGCTCCTTGTGGTTGTCGCGAACAAATACCCAAATGAGGCGGAAAACAGTAATTATTATGATATAGGTACAACTACAAAGAGATGTATCCATGTTAGTCTTACAAAATGAAGGAACTTTTAGTATGCAAAAATTATTTATCCTTACTTCGTGACATTTTCAGTATCCACCAAATCTTATACTACATATATTCGATTCATTTTAAATGCTATTATTATGTATCACCTAAGGAAAAGTAGTGGGATACAACATTGTTGCATATTAAACGAGTCGATGATAGTATAAAGTTTGATTGCTACTAGAAATGTCACGAACCAAGAGTCGTTCATTGTGGCAAATGAAAATTTACTTCATTTTGTAAGCCTAACATGGATACATCTCTTCGTAGTTGACTGTACCTAACCTAACAGTTACAATGTCGCTCTTAAACACGTGTCAAACCCGGGCCTTTTTATAGGCGTGCACGGAGACAAAAAAAGTCCAACGTACAGAGGCCCTTTTGAGCTTTTAATATAAATGTAATGTGTGACACTTATCGGAGTCTATCTGTGAGTCCATCTATACAACATTGAATGCAGGTTTCTTAACAATGGTTCTTAGATATGTTTTATTAAAATCGGTTAAAAAAATACTTGCGGTAGAAATCTAGACGTATAACGGCTTTATTGTTTTTATTTGTGTTATAGAGATTTGTAGGCAATTTATTGTGGCAGATTGAAAAATGACTGAGAAATATATTTTTAAAATTTTAAAATTACTCTCGCGGCTTTGCCCTCGTGGCAAAATCTTTTATAGGTCCTTTCGAGGTCTACGACACAAAACCTATCAGTGTTCCAAACTTTAACTCAGTCCGTTCAGCGGTTTAACCTGCGCGTTGATAGATCAGTCAGTCACTCTTTCCTTTTTTATAAATCCTTTTTTTATATGTATTTATATTGTATTAATATAAGAGTTGTATTTCTTTCAATACAAAAAGAAAAACAGTAAATAACAAATTAGCAAAAGCCATGAATAGCTGATGTCAGTGCGGGTGATTTTATGTGACAATAGGACAAAAACACGGATGTGGGAAATCAATGGACCGTGCTTGAAGGTCATTCTGGGCTTTTCGGGCTTTCCGGGCTTTTGTAACTAGTCAGTGTATTCAGATATTGCACACCACAGTTATAAGAATGTTTTTCCACGTTTTTCTCCATAATAGTCCAGTCAATTTAGACATTCGAAGTTACATAAAGTCCCAACAAGCTGAATTTCTGTGAAGTTGTTCAAAACATAATTATAAACAATGTCTAGAAGTTCCCCATCATTCCCCTGTAAGGAAAAAATTTAATTCAAGGTCAAAGGTCAAAACAATGAGTTTTTCGCGATTTTCAGCAAAACGGTAAGTTTTATCATAAAAACATCTTAGACAAAATTGTAGATCATAAAATTGTCTACAAAAAATTAGGCTCAAACTATGTCTAAACCAAATTGTAGCTTAATGGGGTCATTAGTTACTGATTTCGTATTCAAACATTGACCTCCTTTATCCCGCCTTAGAGGCTGATTTTTGGAATAAAAAGTATTCCATATCATTTTTTAGGACTTGGTCTACTTTTGTACCAAATTTCAGCTCAATAGGGCCAGCGGTTCTAAATTTACCATACAAACTTTGACCCCCCCTTACCCCCTCTTTAAAGTTAAATTGTGTCATAAAAAACTATTCAATGTTCCTCAACACAATCCCAACAATCGTTTTACAAAATTTCAGCTCAATCGGGTAAACGGTTACGGATTTGCATACAAACGTTTTTCGGGAATAATTCTTTTTCCTGAGGGAATTTCAAAAAATCGCTTCTTATTGCACGATGAAATCTTCCAAGGAATACGTTGTCCAAATTTCAGCTCAATCCGTCCGGCCGTTTGGGCTGTGCGTTGATAGCACGAAAGTGTACGAACGATTTTATATAAGAGATTACAACTTTTTGAATCGTTATATCTCAAAAACGGTGGCTCGTAGAAAAAAAAGTATTAAATATTTTTTTGTAGACAATTTTATGATCTACAATTTTGTCTCAGATATTTTTATGATAAAACTTACCGTTTTGCTGAAAATCGCGAAAAACTCATTTTTTTACCTTTGACCTTGAATTATTTTTTTTCCTTACAGGGGAATGATGGGGAACTTCTAGACATTGTTTATAATTATGTTTTGAACAACTTTACAAAAATTCAGCTTGTTGGGACTTTATGTAACTTCACTCTCATTTTTTGGTCTAAATTGACCGGACTAATAACCATTGATCTGATTTTGACCATTCTCTTTATTTTTTTTACATTTAGTCTAACTTAGGACACATTGCAAGTTACATTAAAATTGGTTCAGCAATTCTTCAGAAAAAAATTAAAACGTGCCTTGACGTGCGTTGAGACCTCACGTATTTCAATGAGATCAATAATAATAATCTAAGACAAAATTTTTTATCCATTAGTATATCTAAGTAATTTTGAGTCGGCGCTTCGTGACTGCTCGGCATTTGCTCACTTGCTTGTTTGGAGCCGCGCCGACTCAAAATTACTCAGGTATACTAACATTACATTATAATTTTTAGCTTTCAGTTTTATCGTCGGTTTATTTTTTCTGTACAAAGCTTTATTAATTTCATTCAAAAGCATCATCCACTGCTGTGGTGTGGGGTGATGATGCGTTACACATTTTTCCTGTGACAAAAAAAATCACTTGTCCTTTATAACTTGTTTTTGTCAAGGATCATCCATTGCTTTCGAGGCTCCGTGGTCCAAAGTATGACAATGGCTTTGTGTCTGTATCTGCAGCTCGCAGACACGATACAAACGCCCTCCAGTTATGGGAGTGTACCAAATATTGTTTTGGAAACCCATTGACCATTATCTATTTGTTTACCTTTGAATTATCATTTACTGTTTTATCGGCTGTACAGCCTATATATATGCCATTTCAGAGTCTAAGCTATCTGGCTGCGGATAAGTGCTTCGGCGTACCCGTTGTCGGCGTTATGGCGTCCCGCAGGAACACCCCCAGGATTTTTAGTGAGTATCCCCGCCGCGGGCATCTTCGGCGGGGGAGTTCCATATACGACCCCGCGCCCCTGGGGCGGGCCCCACGCCTGGGTGTGGGGTGATGATGCGTAACGCATTTTTCCTGGGTCAAAAAAGGGTCTTAGCTATCTACATAGCAAATTTCAGCTCAATCAATCACTCGTCTAGGCGTGAAAGAACAAACACTTCGCATAGGTGCACATTTTTAAAATTATTTTAGTATAAAAATGTAAGCCTACGAGTATGTTACGCAGTCACAATGTAGCATTCTAAATGGTGAAAGAATTATCAAAATCCGAAATATCCGATATCCGATTATCGATTATGTCTACCGGGGGTAGACTTCCTTTGCAGGAGGTCGTCTAGGTGGGTACCCCAACAGTGCCAGTTATTCTACCGCCTGAGCAGTGATGTGCAAACATTACTGTGCTCCGGTAGGAGGGCACTGTAGCTAGTGAAATTACTGGGCTAAAGAGTCTTAATATCTTATGACTCTTGAGTAAGAAGCGTTGGTGCAGTGCTCCTAGAATTTCACATAATTGTGAAATCCTAAGTAGCACTGTACTGATCATGGGCAGCGTTATCTCTTAACATCAGGAGAGCGTCTTGCTCGTCTTCTACTTCATCACATAAAAAAAAGAAAAAATTAAGTACTAGCTTGTGCCCACGGCTTTGCCCGCGTGACAAAATTCTTTCTAAGCGGAGTCATAAAACCTATGTGTATTTTAAATTTCAACCCGATCTGTACAGCGGTTTGGACTATGCGTTCATAGATCAGTCAGTGTGCCAGTCAATCAGTCACTCTTTCCTTTTATATATTTAGAAGTATAGATACTAAAAGATATATTCTAAAAGTCCTGTATAACTCTACCTAGGTATAGTTAGAAGTTTTGTACAGTCAACTACAAAGAGATGTATCCATGTTAGTCTTACAAAATGAAGGAACTTTTAGTATGCAAAAATTATTTACCCATACTTCGTGACATTTTCAGTATCCACCAAATCCATATCCATATCCATATCCATACATATAATAAGAATGGAAATTTCTCCCCATTCATTGTGATCCTTTACTAAGGTGAACTGTGAAAATACGCATATGAACAAAACGACGCGAAAAAGTCGCTTGCGCGATCTAGATCGTAAAACATTTTGTCAATTTTTCCTAGGGAAACGTAAAATAAAATAATAAAATAAATAATAATCATTTATATCGGACACATAACCCCTAATTTACATCAAAATTTCGAAGTAAAAGTAATAGAATATAAAGTAAATTCAATTCAAAAAAATCAAAAAGCAAAAAGTGCGACAAACTAAAAATACGCCATCTATCGATGTGGCCATAAACGAAAATTTACCAGAGTAGTTTTATTAGGCTTAATTTGTAAAAAGGTTATTACTTATGTGTGATAAAACGGCACAACCGAATTGTATGCAGTTTTCGCTAAAACGTTGCAAATTTCTCTAATTTGTAAATAGTATTGGTTTTATTTAAATCGGTTTTTAAATAAAAGAGTTATATCTATCTAAAGATTTACTTATCTATTATATAAAATCGTTCGTACACTTTTGTTCTATCAACGCACAGCCCAAACGGCTAGACGGATTGAGCTGAAATTTGGACAGCGTATTCGTAAGAAGATTTCATCGTGCAATAAGAAGCGATTTTTTAAAATTCCCTCAGGAACAGGAATTATTCCCGAAAAACGAATGTATGCAAATCCGTAACCGCTGAACCGATTAAGCCGAAATTTTGTAAAACGATAGTTGGGATTGTGATTAGAAACATCAAATAGTTTTTTTGTCAGAAATTTACTTTTAAGGGGGGTAAAGGGGGGTCGAAGTTTGTATGGAAAATTTAGAACCGCTGACCCTATTGAGCTGAAATTTGGTACAGAGATAGATTGAGTCCTAAAAAATTGAATGGTATACTTTTTATTCCAAAAAACAACCTCTAAGGCGGGATAAAGGAGGTCAAAGTTAGAATAGGAAATCGGTAACCGCTTCTTTGTTTAAGCTGAAATTTAAACCAGCGTGTTCTTTAGGTAACGAAGGCGACGTAGCGTATATTGAAACCCTACCTCTATTCAGCACCGCGACCGAACTGAGATGCGGGAGCCTTTCCATACGTGAATTCTCAAAATGCGACTTTAATCCCTTCCGCTATTCAGCACCGCGACCGATCTGAGCTGCGGGAGCCTTTACGTGCATTCATTCTCTGATTGCGACTTTAATCCCTTCCGCTATTCAGATCGATCGATCTGAACTCGGGGATTGTTTTCAGAGTAATATTTAAATCTGTTTGATGAAAACGCATGTCTGTATAGTACTGTAGACTGTAGACAGTGATTCAAGAGGAAAGTTTACGTATAACTAATGGACCCGCGCGCACTTCGTAGCGCATAAAACCGTCTACAAATACTACCTACCTTTAGTCATTCATTTATTTCTAAAATAAAAACGATTTACTTTACTCTTATTCTTACTACTCTTACTGTTACTCTTACTCTCGACTCTTACTCTTGACTTTTACTCTCGACTCTTACTCTCGACTTTGACTCTAACTCTTGACTCTTACCTCTTATTCTTGACTCTTACTTACTCTTGACTATGGATTCTTACTCTGATTCTTACTTCAACTCTAACTCTTACTCCTACTCCTATTACCCACCAACTACCGTCATCATCAGATCAACTCGGTGGTACCATAATAACGTATACACAACTCACACCTCTTTCAAATTTATCTATCTGAACTCGGGGATTGTTTCCAGAGTAATATTTAAATCTGTTTGACTAAAACGCTTGTCTGACGTATATTTGCTTAGATCTTTAAAACTACGCAACGGAATTTGATGCGGTTTTTTTAAAAGAAAGAGTGATTCAAGAGGAAAGTTTATGTGTAACTAGTGGACCCGCGCGCACTTCGTGGCGCGTAAAACAGTCAACAAATCCTACCTACCTTTAGTCATTCATTTATTTCGCTAGTTATACCTAGCTGCTGCTTTTTTATTTTATTTTATTCAATTCATTTCAATTTCATTTAATTTTAGAAATAAATGAATGACTAAATGTAGGCAGTATTTGTAGACTGTTTTACGCGCCACGAAACGGTCGCGGGTCCAAACCAACTACCCACCTAATATCCACTCACCAATAACTACCGTCATCATCTGATCAACTCTATGGTACCATAATATGATATACCCCAAATATGAGTGTGAAACTCAAACTGAGTCAAAACTAGTTAAAAATTGTATTGCAAGATCTGTACTAGATATATACCTACGATTATACCATATTCTATATTTAGTATCAATAATAAAAACAAATAAAAGTTTATAGAATAATTATATTATTGTCGTATTTTTTTATTACATTTCCTTAACAATGCCGTCTCATTCAGTATTCAGAACTACAAGAATAGTAGCAAACAAACACTAAACATTCAATATCAAAAGTTTCCGCAGATCGAAAATACTTGAGTGCTGAATACTGGAAGGATTTCCAATCTATAATGGTAATATTGCGTACGTAAACCCTCCCGCATGTCAGAACTAAAAGTAGGGTAGCATTTAAACTCTCAAACTGCATGTTTTGTCGTTTAAAAGCTCCCGCATCCCAGATCCATACTGGCGCTGAATAGAGGAAGGGTTTCCATATACGCGGCGACGTATAAAAAGGGATTTTTGCAAAATTCTTCCGGGAACGGGAATTATTCCCGAAAAACGTTTGTATGCAAATCCGTAACCGCTGAACCGATTAAGCTGAAATTTTGTAAAACGATTGTTTAGATTGTGTTTAGGAACATTAATTTTTTTTTTTGACGAAAATTAACATTTAAGGGGGGGTAAAGGGGGGTCGAAATTTGTATGGAAAATTTAAAACCGCTGACCCTATTGAGCTGAAATTTGGTACAGAGGTAGATTGAGTCCTAAAAAATTGTATGGTATACTTTTTATTCCA